>JAVGVS010000256.1:0-230000 GCA_032718565.1 Distichodus sexfasciatus | reverse complement strand
GTTTGATATTGGTTTATAATCAGCTTAACCATTATGAAATATAGGAGAGGCTTGGGTTCATCCTCTCCCTGAGTCCTCCATCCACTGATTGTTTGCCTGAGGATGAATGGGAACACAACAGCGCGCTGCTATCTGATTAGGTGGGGTTAATTACTGCGCCGTGGTTTTGTGCTAGCTGCATGTGAGCCGCGCGAGTAAATAGATGGGGCCTGCTTAATGCCCAATCAGAAATGAATTTTAATTAACTTTGAGGCATGTGGCCCACTCTCCCAGCTGGCTTCGGGTCACTGCTGGCCCCTCCCGCCACCACCAGATCGGTGTGGAGTGCAGCAGGGCTGTGCTGTGGGCCCTCTCATAATGCAGAAACAATAGAGCACTCCATTGTTCGCTGACCATCAATACAGAGGGGAGACACGATCCGTGTCACTGCACTGGCTGTGAGTAATTTATGGGCTGAATAAGGTGGAAGCACACTGGTATGTACCATGGGCTGACATGCCCTTGATACCATGGCCAGATGATGAACACCGCTGCTGACTTATAGCTCAACTGTCAGTCACAAATGACGGTCCCAATTCGAGACTTAGATGAACAGTATTGGTCAGTATTGCCAGAAATACGATGAGAAATATGCTGTTTTTAGCATGGCTATAAATCAAAATATTCCAAAAATGATACACAACTCCGTGCACGATGTACCTTTTCCTTTCCCTCTTTCGCTCTCAAACTTCCTTAAAACATAATGCATCAGTATTCCGTCTGCATTCACATTGTTAATTAGTTCTCATTGTGTTACTTATTTTTCCTTGCATTGTTCCTGTATCTCAACTTACTTTGAGCCAAGCTTTTAATGGCACTGATCCACAGTCTGTTCAGTTCTGTGTGATCGGATTAATTATGTGTCATTCACTTCAGCTAGAGGTCAGCAAACATACATTCTCGGTCAAAAGCCATCAATCTATCAGACTCCAGAAATGAAAAGTCAGACGTGTCAGAGTGAGAGCGAAGAATCAAACAATTGATTTCCGGGCCAGTGGAATTATCCCTCTGTGCTCAGACTACTACATCCTACTGCAGTTTAGACATAATTACAGAGAAAATATAGCAAAGTGCATTTTGCAAGCACATTCTAGCATAAGTTATAATACTTTTTATAAATATTCCCCAAATGGGGAATATTTCAACAATGTCTAAAGATGTAGTGCAATGATGAATAAATCTCTCCCCAAAAAGCACATTACAAGCATTAAATTGACTAATCAAGCAGCATTTTGTGGCAAGCATTAATACAGACAGCAATAAAGATTATTCAAAGTAAATAACAGATTGGATGGCAGATCGCCTCCTGCTGACCAACAGTGCACTTCAGTAAGCCCTGCATCTACTCTAATGGTTAATCTTGATTGAATTTCCTCTGTAATTGGTTAAAAGTCTCCTCAGGGCCAGTGAAAGCACTGTTATTTAAGGAGCCACCATGAAACAGCAACACTTTCATCACCGAAATAACAGCTAACAATTATATTACCAGAGCCTAAACGCGGTTTCCTATCTCCCCACTAATCAAAACACAGCCCATCTGTTGTGCTGTCGCTCCTGAAATGACTGTTTATCTCTGTATGGAAAGTGGGTCTGGCCACTCATCACTGCACAAATCTACTATAAATATTACAATGGCAATTAAATATGATAGCATGTCTATTCTAATATAGTCATGTGTCAGAGGAAGTTAGGGAGGAAATGTCAATTAATACAATGCAGAAACGTTTTGAAAAGTGTAAACAGTGTTCTTTAGTGGAGGAATCTTCAGTCTTGTTTTCCCCCTCTTACTTTCTCTCTCTCTCTCTCTCTCACACACACACACACACACACACCTTACTAGTCTTGAGAGGTACTCTCACTGACTCTCTTAATTACTAGATCTAGTTCATTTTAAAGTTAACCCTAATTATAACCTCAGTGACCAAAATCTTTTCATTCTTAATGATGTTTTTTTTAAAACCGTAACCTTTCTATAGGTTTATTTTTACCTTATGAGGACCGGTCGTTACATACAAAAATGACCCAAAATGTGAGAAATTTTATGTTTTTCCATCTTTTAGGGGACAGACAGGTCCTCACAAATTCCTAAAAACCTGTACACACACGAGCGGGGGAGAGCGCGCGCGCGCATGCACACACGCAAGCACGCACGCACGCACGCACGCACGGGCACACACTCCCCCCCCCCCTTGTGAGCAACCTACATAAACACTCAACACACTCAGGCGCAAGCTCAGACACCAGCGGAACACACACACTTTCCCTTAGCTGTGCTTTTGTGTTTTGTCAGAATTAATGAGAAAAGTTCCCTTGCCCTAGGGGTAATTAGTGTCCTTGGAGTTAAATAAGCTAATACTTAGACACCTCTGGCACAAGCAATTATGTTTGTGTATTGAATAATTGATTCAAAGAGGGGGGGAAGGGTTGCTAATCAGATCTGAGCATAATGAATTGATTTAATTAACAGGGGAATCCGAGGCTCTCCGGGAAGCGCGCGCATTTATTCGGCAGCACGCGCGAGCCGAGCACATAAATTGGGGAGAGCGGAGGCAGCGCGAGCATGCCGTTAGCGACCGTCAGCTCCACAACCGGATTTCTTCCACACAGTCACAGTTCCACAGCGATTCGGCGGCAAGAGGAGAACGTTTTACGCCGACAATAGCTTTACGAGGCGAAGCGGGCTCCTAAAAGAGGCAGAATAGCTGCGGTTCCACTTAGTCTTTTCCGTCTCTTCACTCCCTTTTTTTCTGCACGCATGGAATGTACCGTGGCGACTCGGTTTTGTTTATACATTTTAGCTCAGTTTTAGCGCAGTTTAGCCCGTGGACGCGGGGGAAACCGAAGTGAAGCCTGGAATCGCCTCAGCTTCGGACAGAATTGAACAGAATTAGCCAGCGCTCCCGTCTCCGTCTACATGGGTCTCCGTCACTGAAAAGCCCAGACGAGCCCGCAATTAAAGCACAAGGACGTTTGTTTGCGTTGTTACAGACAAGCAGCTTTCCCCCTCAAGACAAGACGAGCGACTCGTGAAGCCTGCTGGAGCCGAGAACGGACCGCCTGGAGCCGGACTCCTCGTTCCTCAGGACGATGGTGTTAGACAAGGAAGAGGGTAAGTAGGTTTTTTTTAAAAAATAAAAAAAATCCGACCGAAGACCGTTTCACCGGTACCGCGGAGTGGCTTAGCGTGTATTTATATTGTTCATAACGCGTTGTATTCCACTCAGTTGCGTTTTAGTCCGTTTGCTCCGAGCGTGTGTAACGGCAGCGCGTCGCCGACTTCCAACGCACGAAACGGCGACTGACGACAAAATGCAGCTCTGCCCACTGTTCTGCACGGAATACGAACCGACTACGGAAAAGATATTATGAAAATGCCAGCCTTTACGACAGTATACGCACATTTTGTTTTCCCTCCTTCAGCCTGCTCTCAGGTGCGTGTAAATCTGTAAAGTTGTCGAATCGTCTTTTGGCGTCGCTCACGCGGGCAGCTTCAAATACGCGCCATCCGAGGAACCGGACACTTTTCTCAGAGGCGAGTTTTCTATCTGGTTTAACACGACTAACACCTATATTTACCACATGACAACTGTAAGTAGGTGAAATTGAGTAAATTAATGTCTAATTCCGGCTCATTATGTTGTGTATGCGTTTGTGGGTAAGCAGAAATTCAAACCTAAATCCAAGAAGTCACATGCATCAGCCAGTTTTTATTCCAAGTCAACTTGTTACTACTTTATTTTACTATAACATGCAAAAGGTTGCAGAAAGCGAATCCTCATTTGTAGACCCATATTGTCTTGGCTACTTAAAATAGTGCGAAAAAGTGCTGTAAAATGACCCCTTTGACCCGAAATGGGCTATTCTTGTCATCTTTCCCGGAATATTGTCATCACCCACATTGTAGCTAGGGGCCCTTTTTCCCCCTGAAAGTAATGGCTTTCATTTCAGACCCATTATTTATGTTTGAAAATGGATATTTCATATCTCTTTGAGCCCAGCATCCTTTTTACTAACCCATCTCAAACCCAATAAAAGGGATTGCCATAGCACAAATTGGTCTGTCTCGCTGAATACATGTTGTGCTAATGTATCCAGATTAACTCAACTGTAAATTGTCTCCTTTGGATGTTCTGTCTTGCTAAAAGTTCCCCCCATATGATTCATGATTCAGATTGCTTTTAACAGCTATTGGCTAAGCAATATGGAAAATGTACAAGGTGATGCAAATGGCATTAGCGGGAGAGGATGCACAGGAGCATGTAATGCAGTCAATACTACATTAACTACTGATGCCCAATTACAGAAGCACGGAGAGTGGCTTTTAGGAGCATTAGGACTTGCAGAAAAGCTTAGATCACCTGCTGCTCATTGCCTAAAAGCTTCACCCTTTGCTTGCTGGGGCCGACCAACTGCGCTGGCATTTTGGCAGGCGGCTGGCGAGGCTCCCTGGAGCTGCTCTCGCTGTCTGACACACACGGGCTGCTAATGTTTGGCTTTACCTGGATACAAAACATCAAGCCACTTACTGCCCGACTGACCACAAACATAATAAACCAGCATAATAACTCTGTATTGTTTTCTGTCTGTGAGAGCGAGAGAGACTGAGAGAGAATTAATGCCCCCTTTGAAAATAATCTCACCATCTACAGAACACACGTGTTTACTCATATAAACAGAATTATGTCTCAGAAAGCAAAGACAAGCAAGATCCCAGCACTTCATCACAACTCTCTCTGTGTATCGTCCGATCACATTTCAGGTTTGGATAATAAAGCTCAAAATATATTTCCCCCACTCTTCAACAAAAGTCAGAGAAATGGAAATGCGGTGTGTCGTCTTCTATCGGGGAAAGACAATCTGCTGACTTTATTCGTGCTTTGCATGGGTGCAGTTTCATCTTGTTCATATTATCCTCCTCTTTCTTTCTCCCCAAAGTGTCGTTTCAGGAAAGTAGGATACAAAGCGGCCCCCACTATTTTTAACGTGCACAGCGCTCGCATTCATTTTCTGACCTAAAATATGCCCGTACATATTATTCAATCCTTTATTAAAATATGGACGCTGCTTGCCTGAAAATATTGGGTCATTCCTGATGCTGTGTGTGGACAGAAGTGGTACACAACACACTGAGCTCTGGTGGACCAAAGCCTCTTCTCTTCCCCCCCCCCTCTCTCTTTTAGTCCACAGTGTTACTTCTGTGTAGAGCACATGCAGATATTATTCTCTTCAAGTTGACTGCCTTCACTTCATATCAGTGTAATCAGTTATTTACAGGGCAATCTAACAAGGTTTTTGTGTTTTCCTAACAATTTTCTTTGCACAGCAGATATCGGCTAATGTAATTGACCAACAGTGGACACAATAGACTGAAATCGTAGGGAAAATGACAATACAGTAAGCCACTGCCGTTGGAGTTCCTGGCGCGACTTAATAGAGGGCTTGGAAAATAGATGATAATATGCAGTATTACTATTTCTCTTTTACCTGGCGAAAAAGAAAAGGTCACAATTGACTTTTTAATTCTTGGCGGAGAGAAACAGCGCTTCAGCCGTTTTTCCTTTTCCTTTAAGGTATTAAAACTATCTTCAGCAGCAGAAATAATTGGGTTCTCATTGTAGACATGTCCTGGGCTGATCATTCGCACCACTGGGCTCTCTAAGAACCTGGGGATGAAGAAAGGAGGGGGGAGTCTCCTTTTCTTCACCATAATGATAAATTCTTGGTTACCTTTCTCCCCCCCTCCCTCCTCCTTTAATTTATGGCCCCCACATGCTGGCTGTCCAATGAAATTTGTCCATTCACAAAGCATGTGATTGAAAAGCAATGTTTCAAATGAATACAGGGCCCCGTGATCCGGCGGCGGCTGTAATAAAACTTGGGGCTTCAGGCTCTGATTTTTATTTTGAAATAATAAGAATTGCTTCATTCTTTACCCGAGTTACCATGGTAATTCTGTCTTGTAGCGATGTTATATTGATTTAGGAAGTGGACAGTAATATTTCTTTCCTGTTACTCCCCTTTCTGTGAGTTGATTTCTAATTTCCACTTGGAGATTACTTTTATACATTCCTTAAGTCTTTTCCTTTTTTTTCGCCAGCAATGTAATTTTCTCCCTTGTATTTGCTATTTTCTAAGATTATTGGCTTGGTCTTACTCTAAATTAAACTTGCCAATTTCAAATATTGAAATTACATCAATGTTTCTCTCGCCCTGGGTCTCCTGCAATATTACGCCTGGATTCGGAACCTAATACTTGTGTTCTCTAACTTATATTGCATCACACTGGGAAAAAGGATTTAAAAAGCTTTTCTCATCATCCAGTTGCAGTTCAATATTTTTATGTCCAATATGAGTTTGGTATATAAGAGTGTGGGCGCATAAAAATTTAAGTTTGAGATGTCCAGATCTAGTCTTAAAAATAGTGTATGCATTGTCATTCATATATATATGTGTATATATATATGTATGTATATATATATATATATATATATATATATATATATATATATATATATATATATATATATATATGTATGTATATATATATATGTATGTATATATATATATATATATATATATATATATATATATATACATATATATGGCATAACTATGCACCTTGTCCAATGTATTAAATTCTTGAATGAAAAAAGCATTGATCATTTATGTCATAGTGTTCTGACTTTTGTTTTTTAGGTTCTATGCTCTCTCAGTGCATATGTAACTAAGTAAATAAGTACGAGAGAGTTTAGATCTGGCCAGATCCCTTCTGTGATCTTTTACATGCAGCTCAAACTCCAATTCTCTCTCCATCCCAAGGCACCAGATCACTATCAGGCCGTGCTGTCTTACATCAGTGACTGCAGATGTAGATCATTCCCATCATTTCACTGCAACTCTAAGGGGGTCTGAGTCGAAGCGAACGCTCTGGAGAGTGAGAGAGAGAAAGGGAAAGTAAAAGAGGGACACATTCGAGCAAGTGCACTTGTCTCAGACGCAAATGGCTGCTCTTGTCAGAACTGGCGCAACAACTCCATTAAAGTCCTCACAGAGTTCTCTACAAGAGAGCAATAGCATTACATCCACACCAACGGAACACAACCTCACACATGGAACGCGACCCGCCACGTGACGCCATACCTTCTCAAACATTATGTGAGTGACATTGTAATCGCATTGATAAATGCCCCCATTTTCTCTGCCGCATGTTCCGTCTCAGCCTTTTTTGTTTTTTGGGTGTTTTTTTTTTTTTTTTTGTGGTGGTGGTGTTGGGGGGGTGAGTTTGTTCTTTCTTCGGGATCCCCCCAGTGCGCTGGCTCTTTGATGTAATGCCGTAAGGGCTGTTAAGTTCAAGTAAACATTGGGCTACACAAAGCTCCAAGGACATGCACTCCATCACTGAGGTGTTGGGAACACAGAAAACCTTTTATATCGTCCTCAACTGCGCTGCCAGCGAGATGAATCGTCATTTTTAGGCTACCTTTTAAAATGTCTCGGAGCAACCTTATCTTTCACCTTGAGGCCCTGAGACGGATGCAGACAGGTGCATTCAAAAAAAAAAAAGAAAGAAAGAAAGAGAAAGGGAATGGAGGGGGGGGAGACCCTTTGTGTCATATGTGGTTTGTATTAAAAAAGGTCTACCATAAATATATGGTCTCTCTGCATCCTCTTAGAACCTAGCAGTGCGGTTTCTCTTACCGGTGAAATTTTTTGTTGGACCTTGGCTTTTGAAATGTATTAGTCAGGCGCCAGGCTGTTATAGGAGCAGGGAAGCCCGGGATGTGATGGCTTCTCCCGGCGGACTTGCTCCGGGTAATAGTACATATGCTCTGCCTGGGAGGAGGGCATACAGCCACATATTGGATGATTTTGCTGTAGGTGGTTTTTAATTCCATTTCCTTGGTCTTTAGGGACCACGTTATTCCCTCGAGTTGCCTCGTTGTAGCAGCTTGCGCTGCCACTTCTCCCTGCAAGGTTGAGTCGCCTCGTCTGCTCTGGCTATTGTGTGTGTGTGTGTCTATGTGTGTGTATGAGAGGGGGTTTGTGTGTCACACTGTTTCTGCAGCAGGTCGTCACACTTTGGCTCCATCACAGCCTCTTCCATTTCTGCTTGTATTTATTTATTTGTTTATTTTTTTTATTTATTTATATACCGCCCCTTTCTCCTTTCATTACAGCGCATTCTCACTTCATACTTTTTCCCCTCACTTCACTTCACTTTCTTCCTTCTCTGCCTCAACCTTTTTTTTTTTTCCCCCAAGCAGCGGCTCGCATCATTTTCCAGGCGCTACTTTTTCGCCGTCTTATTAAAAAGTAATAAGTAATAATCCACAGATGTCAGCGCTTAACGCGAATGAAAAGTGCGGCTGGCGCCAAGAGGTCTTTGTCTCGATGCCAGCCTTCCACCGTCATGCAGAGGAGACTTTTTTATAAACTCTCTCTATTAACCTTATCATATACCCCCTGTAACTTGATAAAAGCTCTTCCACGATACTTACACCGGAGCAGTCGACGGCTCTAATGAAGTTTGAAAGTGCAGCTCAGGGTGTCGTGGGTTGTGTTCAGTGCCGCTTTAAAAAGCAAGAGGCGAAAGGGGTTGTCCTCGGCCGAGATTGAGCCGGGCTTCAGCCTGTAAATATCAGCCTGTTGCAAGTCACCCAGGTGGGGAGGGTGGTGGGGGGAAAAGAGGGAGCTCTGAAAGGTATTTGGACGCACAAAAAGGAGAAGCCTTGCTGCTTTCCGAATGCTTATGAGCCAGCTGATTGTCAAGTATGAATGATTAATGTGGAAATGGAATACTACGGCGTAGTCATAGCCACGTCTGTTTATGCGCACGGGTTTCCATCTTGTTACAAGCTGATCTCACACACGCTCTATTAGCTGGAAGACCTTGTTTAATCCCCTCTCCTGAAATGCTCCCCAGATCCATATTTGTTTATGATGCTTACTGACTGAAGATAGTTGCCACGCCATGCACTGATGAAGGCTATGCAAGGTAGATGTATGTTTGTGTGTGTGTGTGTGTGTGTGTGTGTGTGGAGGGAGCGAGAGAGAGAGAGAGAGAGAGAGAGAGATTGTGTGTGGGGCCTGCAAGGGTAAATGTGTGAAAGTGTACAAATGAATTTATGAGTGTCTGTGTGTGTGCTGTAAAGATGTTGAGGCCTACAGAGACTCTCATTAATGCAGAAGTTGTGTGCTGATTTCTGTTTTCCCAGGAGAGCTGCATAGATTAGTGAACCCAGGGGAGGGAGATGCTAAAAGTGAATTCCCAGGAAACAGGGTAATGCTTTTTCTCTTCAAGATGTGATTTCAATTTGCCATTCCAGTAGGGAGGGACTGTGTCCAACATTTTAAAAGTGCGTTTTAATGTTTCTGGAGATTGCAGCCTTTTAGATGCAGTGACCCCTGCAGACATGCCTAGCTAAATGTGTTGCCTTGCTGCTGTGCTTAGAAAATGGTGTTTATATGTAGCAGACCTTCCTATAAACCTTTGGGTTCTGTGGAGGTGTGCGTTTGTGTGTGTGTTTGTGTGTGTGCATGTATGCAGTTATTATCTGTCCCTGTGTTACAGGACATGCTCTTTTGTGAACTCTGCACACTTACACACTTTTTTATTGCTTTCAAACGAAAATTGCTATGTTATTAAGCAGTGATATTATTCATATTTTTGGATCTTTATAAAAGCAATTCTTCTGATCAATACTGAAAACTAATATGGGCAAAGTTTACGCAGGTAGCATCTATCCCACTTAAAGCCATAATAAGAATATTTTTCCCTTAATTACGGGACAATTTAAAAAACTCTTCCCAAACTCATAAACCCGAAATGTATGCAATAAACCTATAATAACCATTCCATATAAAGAACACACTTGAAAAAAAAGCAAAGAAAAAATCCAATATGCGTAGTGTAAATGCGTTCCATCCAAATATTACAAGGATATTAAAATCTATTTCTATTGCATTTTGGACGAAAAGAAAACACACACAAAACACAAAGTGAAAAGGACACGTGACTGTTACCAAAACATTTTCACTGTCCGTTTTATGAGATGCCCCCATGTTGAGTTCTTGAATTCTTGAATAACTGACTTAAAGGCAGGTTTGTTTGGTGTTTTCCTTAAAGGCAAAGGGCGAGGTATCGGCGAGGCCGGTTCAATCGATGGCGAGAGCGAGCCTTGCTGCACGGGGCGGTTTGATCCATTAGTGAGTGGCAGCTGCGATCCACGCACCCTGGCCACTCTGCTCTGCTTTAATTGAAATTGGAACTGAGTATGGTCCGTAATAACACTCCATCCAGGCCCCTTTCTGCAAGCCGCCGCTTTTCCCCCCTTTCTTGTCACACTTAAAACGTGACGGTCTCCCGTGGACTGTTGGAGCCGATAATGGAGTGGCCATTCCATTTAACTCTTGAGTTCTCCTGCAACATCAATAACCTCTGATGGTGTGTCCATTCACTCAGAGAGATCTCGCTGCTATGGAGAGGGATGGCCGCAACACACACACACACATAAGTTACGGACACACATGAAGCACAGTCCTCTGATAAAACAAATGTGTCTGTGGGAGACGAGAAGGTGGAAAACGAAGACGCAGTCTATCGACTTAATCAATACGTAAACCATATCCTCTTTATGAGGATACGGATACACCATCTCAAAATGTAAATCCCCATTGCTTCCGATTCACAGAATGTAACGTTCATGAACAGTTATACGCCCACGTTCACGAATGGAGTGGGTGATTCAGCTGCGTAAGTTAAGTATTGTGCGATTTTTTTGCCGCGTGTTAACAGTCTACACTATTTGTTATTATGAGTCAATTTGAAGATAATAATGAAGTAGGTAAATTTGGGGCCCTACTTCATTATTTTGACCTATAAGCAGGCATAACATGGTGCTCAAAATGACATGGGAGCCTCCCTCAACGAACAGATGCCCCTGTGGTGAATCAATCTCCCATTATTCGACTTTTTTAAACGGCCCAAATGTATGCTTCTCCCGCGTCACGAAGTTTCTTCCATTTGCACGCACGCCTATGACCCTAGAATGGCTGCACCTGTCTCCTGACATATCCTTTTGAAATAATAAGGAGTGGTAATTGCTAGCGAGAGGGGCATTTCATACGTCACTTTTTAACCTGGGGAGTGACACAAACTTTAGAAGGCCTACATTTACGCCCAGCCGAATGCGTTTTTAATGCCGTCTTTAAAAAAAAGAGAAAAAAAAAAAATCCCGAACCTTATTGTGCAGCGCAAACGCAGAAGGAAAAAAATCAGTGACAAAAGCACGGTTACGCTTTTAGACAGAAATCATGAAGTGGCAGATAAGATTTGCTCCTGCCTTCTTTTTCTCTCAAAGTCTGGAAAAGATCTTGGCTTACCGGATAGACGGGTTTATTCGGCCTATTCAAATGCTAATGTGGTCCCAGAAGGAGAGAGAATATGTATCCGATTTTTGTATTTACACATATATATATATAGAAGATGGACTCTATCAAAAGTGGGCTACTCTGGCTTCCGCGGGGAGCCCAAAATGGCACCCAGCCCAAAAGGAGGCCTCGAACAACGGATCTGTCAGTAGGGGTGAGGGTTGATTGTTGGATGCAAGGTCACACCTCCTCTGTAAAGGCTGATTTTTTTTCAAGTCTCTCACCACCACCGGATCACTTTCAGCTTCTCCTAAAACTCTCCAGGGTCTTAGTACTCACCCTCACATAACGAGGGTTAGGAGCAATGGGTGGTTCTTTCTTGTCAGTCACTCCCCAACCACACCACCCCACCCTACCTTTGCTTTCCCTCTGTTGTTCTGAGGCAGGATGACAGCTCACCTTCCAAAACTGTATTCTCACCATGCGAGCTACTGAGAGCCTAGAGTGCTGGAACAAGTTGCCTCCTGTAATAACTCACGAAAAAAAAAGAGAAAAACACACTGCCACCCCCCCCCCCCTTTACTCGTCTCAAAAATAAGCAGTAATGAATTTAATTAGAAAGCTGTTGCCTATCTCTGTGATACATTTCTTTTAATTAACCCCATGTGAATAAATTAAAAATAATAGGGGGGTGAAGAGTGTGGGGGGTAGAAATAAAATATGGGCACATGCGAGCACACACACTCACTCAGACTAATGAAGTTATTCGTTAATTGGGATTGCGTTTGTGAGCCAAAGCCTTAGCGAGCAAACGGGGCACCAGGAGCTAACAATGTGCTCGGTAAGCCTCTCCAGTAAGACTGTGGAGAGACAGAGAGAGAGGGAGAGGGTGGGGAGAGAGAGAACGAGAGAAAAGAAATACAGAAAAGAGCTCTTGGGTCTAAAAAGGACTTAAGTAAGAAATGCACTCTGACGGATGGAAATGAGCGGCAGGCCCAAGCGAAGCCTCTGTTTCCAGGCTCCTGCTGCCCAGACTCCGCCACGCCTGGGGCCGAAGTGAGTTACAGAGGCCTAATGTGACCGCCCTTATTTGGGCCGGATCAGGGGGGGGGGGGGGGGGGTGGAAGTGGCTGCCGACCGCAGGGGTCAGGACACTTGTAACATGTGAAAAGAGCAATTATTCCGGGAGACAAAACCCTCCCTTATCCCGGCCAGTGCCAGGGTCACTGTGAGGGAGCGCAGCGGCTCCGTTTCACCGGGGCTTATTAGCGGCAGCAGGCTGCTAAAGTTTGCGAAAGTGCATCGCGTTAATGAACGCGCCAGCCCCCTCCTCCTCCTCCTCCTTCTCTTCCCTCTTGCACAGTATGTGCCAATTCCCCTCTCTCTCTCTCTCTCTCTCTTTCTCCGCGGCTCTCTCACTCCCTTTCCCTTTTCTCCCTCCTTACCAGGGGTGCTAATTATGTCATAATCGTGGCATACGACGGTAGGCAGTCGGGGGTTCGTAAAACATGCGACAAACGCGCCACGGCACCAGACACCTTTAATTTAATCTCACACAATTCACAACACGCAACTTACCATCAACATTTTCCTCTCTTGCACACAAACGACGTCCTCCCCCAGCGACAACGACGCACGCAAATCGATCGGCCGAGCCCCAAACGCATCGTATCGTATGGGACCCTCCTGGCTGGCATATTCCACCTGACATTATTACCAGATGTCTTGTGTTTTGTCTTTGGCAGCCGGACGGAATGAGCGTCTACAGGCTCAATTACGGTAATGATGTGAGCTGACTGAAAGGGGCTGATTCCCGCAGACAATGGAGGGATATCTGCCCGAGCTCCCCATTAACCTCTACAGCGGCCGGCCGGCCCTGCTGACAAAATCGAGCCTGGATTGCCATGGACACGACGTTTTACAGCGGGAGAGATGGCTGGCGAAAGCAGCTTCTTGTAATGTTGTAGGACACAGCTTTGATTTTGGATGAGGTTTGGCTTAGCTACAACGTCTGCTTTACAAGCGAAGCAAAATCTTTGTCAGTTCGCTGCCGGATCTCATTCGGCATGCTTCCAGTTCTCTATGTTTTAAGAACTCAGCTGAGAGTTAGAAAGGAGAGACTTTTATTTTGAATTTTCAATGCATTTAAGTTTATTTGGCCTAGTATTTATAAAGAATAGAACCGCGTGGGTTGTGTGTGCGTAGGTCCCTTTTCTCTGCGTCTGCGCTGGTATTTGCAGAAGCACTCCGGCTCTGTGCATGCATTGCTGATATCATAACCACGGCTTGTCATACATGAACAACCTTGCCAAGAGCTTTGCGCCAGATGACTGCTTGTAATCCCTCATACATCTGCACAGCTCGCCTCCAACGCGCCGTCCTTCCAAATTGGTCTTCCTTTGGTTGTCAGTCATTTGCACATTCTCAAAATCTTGTGGCTACTTTATTTCATTTTTGAAAACGCCATATGAAGACTTAAGCTGTTAGCACCAACGTGTGGACAAGAATTCGTAAAAGTTTGCGGCGTCGCAAGGCTCGAGCCGTTCGTTTGGTCGTAGGCCTCTTCATTCAAGATTTCCATTCACGGACTCAAGAACTAATTATCAATCTTGGCGCATTCCCGGCCCTTCCGCCCACTTACCGCACCTCCATCAGCTCGCACAGGCTCCCGTCACATCCAGGCGTCAGTCCGACTAAGCGATCAAATCTATTTAATTATTGCAGGTGACCCCAAAAGGAGGCAAGAGCATGCTCATTTGAAAGATTAGGCTACAACATCACGTAGAGCGCGAGAAAAAGACGTTGGGGAGGGTGGGTGCACTGGAAAGCAAATCGTCCTCTCTCTCGCCCTGCTTCCCACTCCATCCCCCCCCCCACGTCACCACCATTTTTTTTTTCCTGAAGATACATTGGTCTGCCGTGAAGATGTGATAATTGCGCCGTAATGCTTTAAAACGATTGCTCCAGTTCACAGAAACTGTTCGCCTCCCCGCCTTTCCCCCTCCCCACCCGCTCTCCCCCCAACTCCCCGCTTCCTCTCTAAACCTTAAATACATCAAAAGGGTACCACGTTGATTTGATTTTTTGATAGCTGCAAAAATGGGACTTGAAATGGGGGCCTACACAGAAATCGGATCCTATCTCTGTAATGGAAAGTACATGGTCTGACAGTTTCAAATGCAAAAAAAAAAAAAAAAAAACCTAACTGTACATATTCGTAAGAGATAAGGTCTTTAAAGAGGAAAAGGGGTGGAAAGGATGGCAGACTGCGCACCAAGTATTAATGGCAAACATTTTTTTTTTTCTTCGCTTCCCCTTTTTTTTTTGTCAGCGCAAGATGCTTGGCAAGGCGAAAAGCTCTCTCTTAAAGGGGAATAAATGCATCTCTTGGTAGAATATGAATCACGGGCAGGCCGGATAGCAGGATATGCTTTTTCGCGACACGGAATGACACAGGAAGGTCAGCGGCACTTGTATCTGTTAAATGGATTGGATTAAGTGGGAGCTGCCTCCTCGGTTAGCGTCTCCTTTTATAATGTTGCTTTCTTTTTTGTTCCAGGTAGACGGAGACAGCTGGGGCGGGGAGGGTGGCTTTTGGACTCGCAGCGCTACAAAGTGTGGCGTGACAGGTGCGCTGTTTTGCGAGAGACTTCCAAAAAAACCCAAAAAGCTGCATCACTGCATCAGAGAAATGGCGTTACGTAGCCCTTTACGCGATCGTTCCTTCCGTCACCCGTTTTTAACTTTTTGGGAGCGCACTGAAAATATATGTGAGTTGGGTTAGTGGGGTGGGGGGGGGGTTCATTTCCCCGTCCTTCCCGTTGTTTCGAAAATCACACTCCCACAAGTTGTTTTGTCAGGTCTCAAAGAGCCGCGGCGGCGAGATGATTAGCTCCGCCAGAATCCGCCTCACCTCACGTTGACTTCGTGAAAGCTCCGTTCGCGAGCCTAGAAAGACAGAATAGAGAGAGAGAGAGGGAGAGAGAGAGACGGAGGAGGAGAGAGGAAGAAACGAAAGAAGGAGAGCAGACTCAAATCTAGGTTAGGCTGAGGCACCTCGATGAGGCTTCGCGCTCTTCCCGCCTCCAAAACAAAAGGTAACGGAATCGGTCCAGGTAATTAAAGCGCCGGAACGATCCAAGGTTACGTCCGTCCGCGCAAAAAGGGTTAAGCCTCTCTCCACCTAACTTTGTGTAAAACACAAACGGATTGTCGAAGGGGAAAGGCGGAGGGGGTCTAAACCAATTACGCACGCTTCTCCTGAGGTGGGGGGGGGGGAGAGGGAGAGAAAGAACGAGAGAGAGGGAGAGACGACCTTTGTGTATAATTAGTTCTCTTATTTAAAGCAAAGATTTTGAATAGAATAACTAATTAGCTGTCATAAAAGGCAAATTAAAGATTTTTGTGCCATCCCAGGGGGAATTGAAAGGAGCCTGATTCCCTAGCTCGCTCGCTTGCACACACACATCATACACACACACACTTTTTCTTTTTTCTTTTTTTTTTTTCTTTTTTTTTTACTTTTTTTCCTCACAGACTGGCTCTCTCCCCTCATTAAGACTGTTTTTAGTTCTGGAGAAGGCTGACAGGAGAGCACTGTTGGCGTACCTGCAGAGCGCTCCTCTAACAAGGCATGAAATGCAGGTAGAAAGAGACCGCCCTCAGCTAGTGTGGCTTCAATTTGAGGGCTTTTTAGCTTCATTTACACCGAACATTGGTATTTATAGCGAGTTTTTGTGATCCTAATGCGGCGGCTTCAAGGGGCTCGTTTTGGCGGGAGGGTGGATGGAGGGTGTAGTCATGGAGGGGGGAGGAGGAAGGAGGAGGAGTGGTGGGAGCTGGAGGGAAGGCACCGAGGTAATTGATGGCTCCCATCAGCAGCGCCGGACCAATTAGCTCTGCTCTCGCCTATTCTGATAAAGGAACAGGACGGCTGAATACCACCTCGTATTCACATCCAAGCCATAAATTTAACTAACAAGGCCTTTCTATTCTCTCTCTCTCTCTCTCTCTCTCTCTCTCTCTCTCTCTGCCGCGCACACACACACACACACACCCCGGTTTTTACAGGGGCGAGATGCTAATTATATTACATTCATAGTACCGCTGATGTGTGGATAGTTCAGAGTTACAGAACAAATCTGGATCCAATAAAAGCGCGGCTGAAAGCGAGAGAAGGAGAGAGAGGCGGAGAAGCGGGGAGGGAAGCGGGCCGAGCGTGTGTGTGTATGTGTGTGTGTGTGTGTGGGTTTTTTTTTTAGTGAGTGGAAAAAAAAACCTGCTTTGATATTCAGAAGAACAAAAAGCTATGTGTGAAGTCGCTTTGAGCTGTTTCGTGCTCCTGGTAAAAGAGGAGAAAGGAAGACATGCCCACTGTAGAAGTATTGGGGAACTGTTGGGTAATGGAGTGCGTGCCCACCGGCGCACATTTGTTGATCATGTACAGTAGGGCCATTACGCTACATTAAAGCCAGAGAGCCTGCCTTGTGAATCCAGCCAGCCGTACAGGCACTCAGCTGTCACCACCTCTGATACATCAACCAACTGATAATGCATTATTCAAATATTACAAAGCTACACATTAGATCGTGGAGAGAGAGAGAGAGAGAGAGAGAGAAAAGACGCCAACATCCGCGTAAACGCGTATTCCCGCCTTTCTCTTACACTTCCTATAAATTAAGGGCGCTTTGAAAGCACTCATCAGCATGTATTTTTAACTCGGCGCTGCACTTTAATTGTCTAATAGACTAATGTTTAAATCAAAAGCTCATCGCGCCCAGATGGGCCCGGGGCCCGTTAATGGGCTGACAGTCCCAGGGCCGGCCGCGTGATGGGACGAGACGAGACGGGACGGGGTGCCACGTTTGGGGTGTGTGTGCATGTGTGTGGGGAGGGAGGTTGATGGTGTGGGTGTGTGTGTGTGTGTGGAGGGGGGGCCTTTTTGAGAGGAATGCGTTTTGAAAGCAGCAAGGGAGAGCGGCCGGCTTTGCCGCACGTTCTATTAGCCAGATCGATAGCTCCGTGTGGGAGAGCGAGAGAGAGTCTTAAGAGCCGCCGTCTGCTCTTTCAGCCGGGTTCCGGACCTGTTAGCGCTGGCAGAGGGGTGCCGACGCGCCCGCGTTGCCGCCGTTGGCCCGAGGGCGGCTTTTAGTCGGCGGCACAAATGTCAGACGGCAGATAGACTATTAGCGTTTAGTGCAGTTATTAAATGGACTTTATTTGTTCTTCGGTTGGCTAAAAGGCGCTCTTCATGGGCGAGGGGGATGGGGGGCAGGGGGAAGCCGCGTGACAACGGAGCAATTTAGCAGGTTTGGTTACTCCACTGGGCGCAACACGGAGGCGAGAGCAGATAAGCGTAGAAGGAGTAAAGTGTGTGCTTGTGTGTGTGTGTGTTGGCGTGCGCAGTGAAGCACTTAGGCCGTGACATATCTCACTCGGGGCTGAATGCAACCTTCTTGTGGTCAACAGCGCTTTAAAAGGTTAATGTTAATCCATACCAAACACAGCCCACGAGGAGCTTTTAGCATGGCCAGCAGCTCCGTCCTCGCCCTTTTTTAAAATAGCCCGGCGACTAACCTAACGTGACGTCCGGACGCAAAACAACGCGGCGCAAGTTACGTGCTGGAGTTTACATCTGTTCTTCGCGAGGAGGGGGAAAAGTGTGTTGGAGGTGACTATGGTCCGGAGTGACCCAAGCACGTATCGGCGCGACGAGGACCTAATGCATATGAAACAGTCGCGGCCCCCGGCTCTGGAGGCACGCCGTTACCTTCTTATCAAAAAAAAAAATGGGGGGGGGTGTTGTTGGAATTGCAGAACACGAAAAAGTCAGCGGCGTTACCTGGGCAGTAAATCATGCCGGTCGCTCCTGTTTGTCTCCTTATCGCTACAGGTGTGCCGATGCTCTCCGTCCAGCCCAAAGGGAAACAGAAGGGGTGCGCCGGCTGCAACCGCAAGATTAAAGACCGCTACCTGCTCAAGGCGCTGGACAAATACTGGCACGAGGACTGCCTGAAATGCGCCTGCTGCGACTGCCGCCTGGGGGAGGTGGGCTCCACCCTCTACACTAAAGCCAATCTCATCCTCTGTCGCAGAGACTACCTGAGGTAAGAGACAGTTTCAGTGGCAATGCAGGGGGGGAAAAGTAGAAAAATGGGGGTTAAAAAAAAGCGGCGCTACGCCGGAAAGAGGCTTGTCACACCTCAGGCTGCATGACATTCAGTAAAGTACAGAGCTGGTATGATAGGCTAAACACACTCAGACACCCATATCTAGGCCCTCATACTCCTCTCCTCTCATGTTATCGTTTGACTGCGGGGATTGGAGTTGAGTTTCATTCTGAGTGGAAGTTGGGAGATGGTTGGTGATGCATCTCTCTTCCGGTTTAGCCAGTCACATGTTAAGCTGGTTTAGGACTAAAAAATTAGACATAAAACTTAAACTGGTCATCGGTTAAACTGGCAGATATAAGTTAACTGTGATGACTAACAAAACCTGTCTAGCTGGGACTAGCAGATGTCAACAAGACCCGCTCCAGTGAATCAAAGTCCTGCCGGGTTTTCCATTCTTCACTTGTTGATTCAAATCAATATTTGAATCGCTAGTGTCAAGTAACGTAATGACACTAGTTTACTTTTTCCCCGACACAAGTTCAGTTGTTCAGTCCCATTGACGGCGCAAAGTCGAAATCTGCCCAGGCATGAGCATGAAGGAAATGCTGTCAGTATGCGCACTTATGCTTCACATTTAGTAAACTACTTTTGATTCAGTGTGATTTTCTTATTGATTCAAATGGGAAAAGTAATTCAAACAGCAATCTGGAAACACATTCATCTATGTTTTGAATCGTGAATCGCTTATGAATCCTGAATCGATTTTGAATCGAATCGTGAGCCCAAGCATCACAAGCGAATCGTGAGATTTTCTGAATCCCCAATCTGAAAGCCCAATCTGTTGCTTTTTCCTGAGGTTTTGCTAGATTTGTTCACACAATTGTGACCCTCCACGGCAAAACCAGTAGCAAATTTTCAAAATTTCCTAATTTTTCAAAATTTTCAAAATGTTTCCATGAAAGGGCATAAATCAACCTTCAAAACGATACCTATATCGAATGAATCAGACGACGTATGACTGAGATATCAACATTCAAAGGAGTCGGGTTTCTCCTGTCACGCCAAGTGAGAAACGGAGAAATCTGCCTTTGAAGTTGACTATCGCCGTAGCACTCACAGACGCTTGGTGCGGTTGCGGCTACTTTTGCTTTTACGGTAGCCTACGCTGCATTCACAGCCACACGGATAGCCTACCTGCGTTAGGTTAACTGAACTCGGGAGACGAAGATGGATTCCGGAGAAATATCTTCACACTAGTCAACCAGTGGATTTACCGTAAATATTGAAGTAGAGCGGCCAAAACAGAAACTTTTAACATTCTGCTGGAATTGAATTCCTCACCTCAAGAAAGTCACATTTTTAGGATGGAAAGGGTAAGTTTTGCAGCCAGACTGATTCACAACAGTACAGTATAGACCTTCCACTGTTTCAAAACACTAAAAACAAAAAATCCAAAATTTTACCCCACGCAACATAAACAATCGTTTTTCTCGGAAACCTCCGTTGCGACAAGCAACTGGTTTTGCCGTGCAGGGTCACATTTAGCATGATGACCACCATTAGATTCATATAGGCATTCCTGAACAACTAATTTGGACTTCAGTCATGTCTTGTGGAACCTGAAAACTCACTTAAACATGTTTTTAGGCCGCTGTGTCCTTCTAAACTGTGATTAGAGAAAGTGAGCAGAACTGACTGAGTGGCCACACGTAGACACTGTTTAACATTAATGTTGCATATGTTTATGTGAATGCCAGGCCTCGCTCCCTCCTTAGGCCCTGGGGTTACAAGAAGTGTGGGTTCACAGAGAGCAAGAATGTGTGTATGTATATTTGTGTGTGTGCACATACTGTAAGCTCACCCTAGGCGTCACGGTGTCAGACCTCCAAGTCTTAGTCTCTTGCTTTGCCTCCTGCTTCCGAGCCATCTGCTTGCTAAATTAAACATGATTATTTCCTGGGCGTTAAGTCCCAGTCCCCGGGGTTCTTCCCGACGAGATGCAGCCATTTATCCCCAAGCTGCCTCTCCCGGGGGAAACCGCCTGCCGGGGCCCTTAGCCAGGGTTGGGGGGGTCTCTCCCCTCCACCTCTTTTCCTCCTCCCTATCGCTATCCATCACTCGTTCCCGCTCCCTTTTATAACGCTGTTAAGATGCAGCAAGGGGAGACCTGACCCGGGGGCCCCCACTAGGGCCAGCTGGGCCAGATGAGGTAATGATTACTGTAAAGCAGAATGATTAGGGCTAGAGTGCCTTGTACGGTACAATTAAACACTGAGCTCAGCCCTCACTTCCGAAGATTAATGCTGGAGAGGTGCGGAGGAAGTGGTCGGGACAGACGCCGGGCAGCTCACGATAGACCGGGACTGGGCGGTTCATCGAAAAAATAAATCAGAATCCACATTCAGAGGCGTTAGTCGAGACAATTCTACCCATGTGCGTTATTTCGATTAAAACTTCGGTTCAAACTTGTGCAATTAATCGCTATATCGATTCGAGGTGCTATCGCCCAGCCCTAGCTTTCGACGACCTCGAGGGGACGGCATTGGAAAGAAAAACGGAGCGGATAAAGAAGGTAACTGAAGAGATAGTGGAGACGGAAGAATTGGGGAAGAGCGTGAGAGAGAATAAAGGAGATGGGGAAGAAAGTTAGAGGTAGGAAGAGGAAGGCAGAGAGAGCGAGAGTGAGAGAGAGAGAGGGCGAGACGGGCCCTCTGCTCTTGCCGCTGTGTGAGTCCTGATGGCCTAATGAAATCTAGCCCACTCATCTGCTCAGCCCGAGACAAATGTGTGCCACTTAATGGCTGGCGATGCCGGAGATGAATTCCATTACGGAACAAATTAAAAACTTTGCCACTCGGCCCTGGAAAAAGCGAGGCAGCTTTGGAAGTCAAGGTTTCAAAAGTAGGTGAACCAGACTGCAGGTAGCCCAGAAACACACACACACACATTAGACACATACACACATACACAAACGCACGGCCACCACACGCCGCGCACAGAGAGAGGGAGAATCTGTTCACCTTCCGTAATGAAGTTGAATCCTCACCCAGAATTAGCCTCCTATACCGAGAGGCAGTTCATTAAAGACAGGCGGGCGGATCAAACGCACTTCCTTTATTTTCGGCCGGGTTTTTCTGGAGCCCTGCCACGCGCACATTAATTATGAGCACCGCTCTGCCTGCATTTGTCCTTCAGCTGCACCAGCGCGCCATAATGAACGCTCTCCCTTCCCATCACACACACACACACACGCACACACTCTTTCTCTCGCTCTCTCCCTCTACCACCAGGAAAACCGCCTGCCTAGGTCTCCGACAGTTCGACACACAACTTTTTCACTGTATTTTCGACATTGGCTTCAGTCGCGCAGAAAACATTGGATCTGTTTTTTAAAACGCGGCCACCCACCTTCCTCAGCACTCGGCATAATAGCGTAATTAACCGATTCATTCCGTAGTGGCGGCGGAGGATCCGGTGACCTCGGCGAAGCCGGCCGCTTACAGTTCTTGCAAAACCGCACAAAAAGGAGTGTAGCAGTCATTCGGGATTCGAAGAGAGGGGCCGATTTCATCGAGTCCGATCAAGAGATTTCAAAAAGAAGCAGATGCCTGTCTCTGAGATCATTTCACAAATTTTGAGAGGTCATATATCTTAGGGTAACATGTAATGAATCAGCCGTTAGAACTGCACTGAAGTTTAAAATTAATTAACAAGAAATTTGCAACGGCTGAAACTAAGGCAGTGTAAGAAATGTAGAAAAATATTCCAACTACTGAACTCTGACCAGACGTGCAGATGTAAGAACCGAATATTTATGTCCCGTAAAGTGCATTTGCTGGTTGATGTAAATAGACTTGAATGACATGACAGAACGTGAGTAGAGAGTTCAGTTTGTGTTTTAATGAACATTTAAAAATATTGTGGTTGTGAAGTATTTTGACCTGAGGATAGAAGCTCCAAAAGTACACTCATGAAGGTTAAACTGCAGTCTGTAAAAGTTGTGCACGCTTCGAATTTCTTCGTTTAGCCTCGCACCCAAGATTTAACGCCACAGCTGAGCGCACAATGCCTCCGCGTCTCTCTTTTGTTACCTTCATGGAACCTGACCAGGTCTACACCTACAAAAGTCGAACTTTGCCAGCGTGTGCAGAATACATAAAAACTCCACGGCACAATCGCAAAGAAACATTAAACAGGGCCGTGAGGCCGACGTGAGCTTCACAGGAGTTCGAAGCTCCTCAAGGTACCTGTTCAAACAGCCTGCGAGCAGCCGGCGTCTCCAAAGTGCCTCTGTGAATCACACCACCTCTGATTAGCGGCTCGGCGAGTGAAGCTTTTTGACTTGAAAAGTAGCAAAGTTAACTGAACTCCAACCAGATTCTTATTCCTTTAAAAGAATAACTATCAGACCATTTTGGTTTGCCTCCCACACTGTTCAAAAAGGATTTTTCTACTTTGTGTCAAATTAATGTGCAAGTAAAAAGAACCTTTTATGGATTGCTAGACGATGAGTTCACTTTTTGATTTGGTAAAAGTCCTAAGTAACCTGCTGTTATGTTTGAACAAACAGTAGGGGCGTGCGTTTCATCACAATATGATATTATTTTGATTAAATGAACAATGATTCAGTGTTTACCGGTATTATCAAGTCTGGTGATATGATTTTGACCACGTTTACACATAGCTGGGTATTTACAGAAACGGCTATTTCCCCCTCTCCGTTTTTAGTAATATCCTCACACCAGATCATTTTCCAAAAAGTATTCATTTACACAAGTCTGCATAAAAACGCCATCAAGACCTATTATGAGCATGCCAAATCTATAGACAGCAGTGTAACGAGAAGCATAAAACCATGTTATCCAATCAGAATCCTGAAAAAAACAAAACGAATGACACGACTTCCTGTTCCTGTCGCGCACCTGACGTTTTCATGTAAATTACGGGTGGGTTCCGACTCGGAACCGGTCCCAGTTGATCAAATTCCAACAAAATTGTCCACCTCCAACGTTATCGATTCTTCTTAATGATTCCCTCATTTCCCAGCACGACGTTTTCCGGTTTTCCCTAAGTCTTGCCTCGCGGTACATTTCGTCCTTCAATCACAAAGAATCATGACGCGTAAATGATATTTTCCGTGATGTAAGTACACACGCTGCGTTTGTTAGCGCACACGACTCTCACAGGGAAGTCCAACATTCACTAAAACGTTCCAGTTTAGTTAAACCTTCCCTTTTATTACAGACGAAACATTTTCGCTGATAAATAACGAAAACAGCCAGCGTTCTACTCACAGTACAGCCATTTACTTGATATTTATTTATTCTCGACGCACGTCCACGGAGCTGTTGTGCCACGGCTCTCATATGGAACGCCCGCGTGGCAAAAATGTACTTCTCTCCCAGAAATGAGGGAAAAATGAGTTACAGGCCAAAATGCTGAAGAATTGCCAAAACTTGAGTATTTCATAATTTTCCATTATGTTTTTTTGGATTCCAAATGGATAAAGAAGTGTTTCCACCTGCACAAACCTCATTTTTCTTCATAGTACTAAAGCATAGAATGTCGTCTCTGCAGAACAAAAACTCTGAATATGAATACGAATGTGTTCATGTTCACCGTCTTGTGCAGAAATCATTTTGAGAAAAATAAAGACATCGATCTGAGACTTGATAGCACTCGGCACTTTAAAAACATCTCATTGCACCTGTCATCTGTCTCTAGAATAATTTTGTAAACTCAGGTTAAACGTCAACACATTTTTTAAATTTAGTATATACATGCAGATACACCTGTACCCAGCTCGAGTCTTAAATAAAAAATTGTACTCCATGCCGTCTGCACATATGTAACTTTATGTACCTTATCGCATTTATGATATAGTTTTATTTTTTCGTCTTATTTCCCTGACCTCCTTATTTAAGTTGAAGTTCGTATTTGTATCTCTTTTTGTTATTTTTCTAAATTGCCTAATTGCACAGTTAACGGAGCGGATCAGGATACATTTCACTGCATGTTGTATTTGTGTAATTTGCCCGTGACAAATAAGGAATCTTGAATCTTGATCTTGAATCTTGATAAGGAATTGGATTGATAGGCAGATAAAATCTTATCAAGTCTCACCCCTAGTGTAAAGGGAAGGCAAAAAAAACAAAAACGCATGGCTGTATCATTGTTTTTCCCAGATCCTCGGCTATGTGTAAATGGGGTCTTTGATTTGACTCAATTTGAGAGCCAGTGATCGATATGAAACAATCTCACATTTTCCACAATCACTTTCGTGTATATCAAATCCCAAAAAGCAAGTCGGATATCACGGGTTCGTTTTCATTCCTGAGCTCAACCGCCAATTTAAATGAGAAACAGACATTTAAATGTCATTATTAATAAAAAAAAATAGCCCCCCTGTTCAGTACGAAGTGACTTTAAAATATGATGTCATTTTGAATCAGTACTTTGGGCTTGTCGATAATTGAATCGACGCAGATCAGTGTATCGTCACACCCCTAATAAACATGCCGCCGATCATCAGAATACACTGTATTGGGCTTCGCAAATGCGGAGCTGTTACAGAACGCGCAACGCCGATCTTATCAGAAAGTCCTTCATCGCCATGACCAGAGTCCCATGAAATGGCCTTGCTGATAAAATGCTTGGTTTCACTTTATCCTGAATAATACTGGCTCCAAATCCAAGCCTTTGTATTACACAGTTTGCAGGTGACCTTTCAAATCATTGTCTGCTACCTCCCCCCAATCCACTTAAATTAACCATCGCTGTTGGAGAGCCACGAAAACTACAGTTAGAACCGGCAAATATCTTTCCCGAAAAAACATCCAGCCGCAGTTTCCCTGTTTGAATGTAACCCACCGCTTTTCAGAAGAGTCTTGCTCTTTTTTCTCCTTTTTTTTTGGACCAGTCAAGATCAGATCACCATCTTTTTTAATACCGAAGGTTTTCAGCACCCTTTTCTAGCGCCCCTACTTGTTACTTGAGCAGCAGCGTTTTTTAGCGAGTTTTTTATTTGGCGAAGAACCTGCCGAAATCCAGCTCCCCGGCCGAGCCGAAAGTACCTTTTCAACCCCACCGAGGCGATTCGGCGGAGAGCGAGGACGGCGCGTGTCAGTCACGCGAGCCAGCATTAGGCCATGACATTTCCAACGTGTGTCTGCCCATTAGAGAACGCCGATCTGCTCGCGGCCCGACTTAATCCCGCGCGCCTCTGCCGCCGTGCGTGTGTGCGTCCCTGGGATTATGCGGAGCTCTCTTTACATCCCCGAAGAGGCAGACGGCCAAAGCGCCGACTACAATAGCACTTCCCCAAACTCGGCTGAGGTCCTTCTGCATTTCTTTATTTCCGAAATCAGCGTTGCTGCTATTCAGCGGGAAGCGAGGACCTCTGCTGACCCGTCGGACTGCAGCCTTCGCTCTTTAGTCGGCTGCTTGAAGTTGTTGAAATGTGACTTTTGCATGAAAGACGAGTCAAGGCTCTTCGTGTCCAAACTAGTGGCTATAACAGAAATAAACACAGAAAGATGAGGCTTTTTTCTGCTCTAAAGCCTCGATTATAAATAGTTTTAAAAGACAGATTTTAGCTAAATTAAATCTAAATCTTTTAAAAATATGTGGGTGATGATGAATGGTCACAATGAAGAAAGTTCAGATTTTTCCAGGGGGTCCTCACTACAATGGTGCAGCAGTGTCACATCCTCAGTCCACAATTTCGCTCCTTTCAGGATGAAGGGTGTAAAGGGTCTGAACCTGAACCGCAGATCTATAGCTGTACCTACATTTCCTCTTTACCACAGATAGAGCAAGATCTATGACTTTGGTACCCATCAGGCGAGGAAGACTCCTCAAAGGATTCAGGTGACACAAACGTCAAGGTCAAACTATGGCCATAAGAAAGGCGTCCGTGAGGAAAAACGGACTGGAGAGCGGCAAAACCACGCAGCTTTGTCCCGACCGTCCTTCTAAGCAACAGTCGGAGCTCAAAGAGCGGTACGGTTGCTCCCGGAGCATCAGAGGTCGACATAAACACGTTTTCGCCGCAACAGTAACCCGGCCTAACAATGCCTCTCTTTAACACCTCGCCTATCTCTTCTAACAACATCCACCCCACTTTCCTCTCTCTCTCTCCCTCTCTCTCTCTTTCTCGCGCCGGCTCGCCCTCTCTCGCCTCCCGCTGTAAGGCCGCGCTCCGCTGGGGCCCGGCGCTCTAATTAAAAACAGGGTCTGCTGGATAGATGCCGTCTGTGACAAGGGGGCGAGCACCAGAGAGAAACTAATATGGAAGAGCCGCGGCAACTTTTTTTTTTTTTTTTTTTTTTTCCCTCCCCGGCTTTCCATGCTCTCCGCATCCGAGCTCGCAAACTTTGGCGGGGTGTTTAACATACTGGCGGAAAGCGAGCAATCTGTCGCCCGCCTGATCCTTTTCTTCAACACCCCACCCTCCCGCCCTCCTCAATCCACCCACCCTTTTCCAATAGACCCCCCCACCCCCGTCTCCGTTTCGCTCTTTTTCGCATTGCATCGCGGGTCAGCGGAATATATAAGTCTATCTGTGCTTCTGGATCTCCAAATTAAACATGGGAACAGGGGCTTGGAAAATGAAAATGTAAATCTGACAGAGCGGAGGCAGTGAGAGAGAGGGAGGGAAAGAGAGAGAGGGAGGGAGGGAGGGAGGGAGGGAAAGAAGAAAAAGAGAGAAAGAGATCTGCCTCCCGTTCTGTTTGTGACCTTGATCGTTTCTGCCTACCATCTAATAAGCTTAAACAAACAGCGGACAAATTCGAGGTGCCGACCGTCCGACATCTAGTCACCTCGCCAAGGTTACAGCCTTCTCTCCAAAAGGCTCTTTTCACTTTTACGGAACAAGCAAAAAAAAAAAAAAAAACGGAAGGAGACGGGGCAACATCCTCACAATGGGGAATTTTTAGGAACTTTCGACCGCCTTATAGAATTATAGCGTTTCCTGTAAAGATCCAGCTGGCTTTAGTCGGAGCAAATTCTCATTAGTTGTTCTGGATTTAAAGGGGAGGGAGGTTGTGGCGGGGGGGGAGTTGTAGCTGCCGCTTTCAACAGTTCAATTCCTTGCCTCAGACCTGTTTTCATTGCTTTCGCAATGTGCAAGGCACGGAGGCTTTGAAGAAGGGGATTAGAACCATGTGATCATTTTAATTAGATCATTAGCAAAGAATTAACATCAAGGTTTGCACCCTCATTAACCAAAAAATATCAAGGGTGCGCCAAGTCCCGATTTTTGGGGACGGTCAGGTTCGTTTTGTTCCATTTTATTTTTATTTTTTTCCCCTCCTTTTTCTCCCCTTGACCCCTCGCTCACTGACTTCGGTCGACTCCTTGCCTTTCTTGGAGCTGCTGCTGTGTTGCGTCAACGCTAAAGGAAAATGAAAGTGTGTAAATCCAACTCTCTCTCTCTCTCTCTCTCTCTCTCTTCCTCTGTCTTCTGTTTTTCGTGCAGGCTCTTTGGTACGACGGGGAACTGCGCAGCCTGCAGTAAACTGATCCCTGCCTTTGAAATGGTGATGAGGGCCAGAGATAATGTTTACCATTTGGACTGTTTTGCCTGTCAGCTTTGTAACCAGAGGTAAGCAGTGAAAGAGATCACTCCTGGGTCCACGAGATTGCCTTTCTTACAAATCTATGGAGACGGAATGATAACACATATACATAATCCTACACACCCCCACCCTCACACACACACCCACCCTCACACACACACACACACACACACACACACACACACACCCTGCTAATATAAGTTCACATCCTTCTTAGTCACAGCCTAAATAATGACCGTCATTACGATCAGATTTGCATGACATCGGCTATTACCTGTTCATTAGTACTTCGTTTATTAACTTTACTAGAACTTGTTTTTAAAAAATTGTGTTGTTTTTTTTTGGGGGGGGGGGTTTGGCTGCCATTTGTGACCACGAGCAGGACGAAATGCTTGAGAGGAGCAAAATTAGCTCGGGCGCCCGAGACGAGGCTCGCGCCGGAGCGAAGCCAGGCCTCGCCGCTTCCTTTAGCGGACCGCCGGGGTGGCAAATAAAAATAAAACGTGACGCATCCCGGGCTTTTCGTTTCAGGAATTAGGTGCCCAGCCGAACAGAGTTTTTAAAGGATCATCCCTCCGTACATTCCCCAGAGGCACGGGACTGTGACGGCGCTTTAGACGCCGCAGACTGTGACCCGCCACCAAACAGAGCCTTTATAGGGCCGGTCCTGAAAGGCGCGTAACGCGGGGCAAGCCGAGCATCCTAAACACAGAGAGAGAGGGAGAGAGAGAGAGAGTGATGCAGGGAGGAAAAAAACAGCGTTTAGCGCACTTTAAACCCTCGTGGGATACAGGTGTCACCAGGAAGTTCAAAAAAGTGACTTGGAGTAGGAAGTGGAATGAATTCTCTCTAATAGGAAACAGAAACATGTGGAACAACTGTTCTATGAGTCATGCCGCCTTCCATTTGCCAACGGAGCCGAGATTCAGTTGACGAGATGACGTCACATCCGCTAAAAACACAGCGGGAACCGAGTCGGATGCGTTCCATTTGTCACAATAGAGTGTTAATAAATGTTTTACATTACCACCATGGTTTTGAGCGAGAAGTGGACAATAGGCTTGGGATAAAAGGTTAACGCAAGGCTTATATTAACGCTAAATTTTGCTAATCCTCTTCACCCTTCTGCTCGGCTAACTTGGCTAGTCATTTGGTTTTAGCAACTTCGACCAGCCAGTTTAGCATCGCCGCTTGATAAACCACACATAACGCGTTTTTTCACGTACAACAACATGACCACAGCAACTTCGACACAGTGTACAACACTGTAATGTACACAGCTGACCGAGTTAGACACAAACAACACTAAGGTGCTAAAACAGCATTTATTAGAGTCTTTGCACTGTGCAGCCATCTTGGATTGTGACCTCGGGGGTAACTCTGTGCCGCTCCGAGATATTTGGTCGGGTGTCCGAGAAATATCTTGGGGGCTCGTATATCGTCACTTCCGACTTCCGGAAACCAGCACCAACCGCAAATGGAACGCACTATAAGACCGTGCCGATTCAACTTTTTCTAGTCCCAAAGCCAGTACAGATACTGATTCCGTACAAGCCTTAAGTTAATAAACTTACTCAGAGATTCAGATCATGCTTTTATTTGTGATCCTCCACGGCAAAACCAGTCGCTTGTCGCAAATTTTCAAAATTGAGTTATTATGTTTTCATGAAAGGGCATAAATCAACCTTCAAAACGATACTTATATGGAATGAATCGGACGACATATGACTGAGATATCAACATTCAAATGAGTCGGGTTTCTCCTGTCACGTCAAGTGAGAAATACTGAAATCAGTCTTTGAAGTTGACTTTCAACGTAGCACCCACAGACGCTTGGTGCGGTCGTGGCTACGTTTGTATTTACGGTAGCCTACGCTGCATTCACAGCCACGCGGATAGCCCACCTGCGTTAGGTTAACTGAACTCGGGAGACGAAGATGGATTCCGGAGAAATATCTTCACGCTAGTCAACGAGTGGATTTACCGTAAATATTGAAGTAGAGCGGTCAAAACAGAAACTTTTAACATTCTGCTGGAGTTGAATTCCTCACCTCAAGAAAGTCACGTTTTTAGGATGGAAAGGGTAAGTTTTTCAGCGAAATTTATTCACAACAGTAGAGTATAGACCTTCCACTGTTTCAAAATGCAAAATTTTATCCCACGCAACATAAACGGTCGTTTTTCTCGGAAACTTCTGTTGCGACGAGCGACTGGTTTTGCTGTGCAGAGTCACATATTTACAGTAACATCAGGCAGGATTAACACACAGCTTTCACACTAGTAGAAGAAAGTGTAATATGTTTGACTATACATTTACTTAATGATTTATTATTAAAATAAATAAGTTACTATAAAAAATCTCATTGTCCGAAACTGTCATTCAAATCAAAGTCATTAAGCACAACTCTACAACTGAAATCACATGAGAATAAAATCTAACACAAATCACAGACAAATGCACATATAAGCATGAGAAATGAAATCAGAGTTCATACAGTTAGCATCAGAACATTTTACCGATACCCGGTCCAGCTGTTTAGGTCAGTATCGGACTGATATTTGATATCTGAATGAGATCGGTGCATCCCTAGTGAAGATTTTCCACTATCAGAACCCAAATGCATGGTAAATTCACTCCAGTTTTGTGTTGTATTAAATTCTGCTCCTTCTGTGTCCTGTGACTGAGGAAACATATATACACACACACACACATGCACTGATACTCATATAATTTAAATAGAGCTGTGCGATATGACTCCAAATCTAGTCACGATCATTTTACACCACATATCGATATACGAAGAGATGTTTTTATCCACTTTTGCTGAAAAAGAAGTATTTGTATTTACTCATTCATGTTCTTGTATTTAATTATTTGGATCTATCATTTGGAACTCCTTTATATGATATGCATAAAGGCATAAATGCAAGAAACGCCTATACGCCAGTCTAACGCTACCTAGCAGGGGTAGGGATAGGTGTTTTAACTGCTCTAGTAGATTTGACAGTTTAAAAAACTTGAAAATAAAAAAGTTTCAGCCTGTTTTTTAAAGCTATATTTTAGGGCTGGACGATATGGACCAAAAATCATGTCTCTACATTTTTTGGTAAATGGCGATATACGATATGTATCTCAATATTATTTTGGGTGAAGTAATAACAAAAACCAGTTCTGGGTCAAAGCCACATGTACCAACTGTCACAGGGGCACTTTTATTAAAAACAAACTAAAATATATATTGAATAAAAAGGCTTTCTGATTAAAAAATAAAATAAATATAACAGATACAGAGCAAAAAGAACGAGTGTGAAAGTGCTTCCTCTTTTACAATCACCTGTCCAAACAACAAAACTGATTGAATAAAATTGTTTAACTCCTGGTCAGTGTATCCTGTGCAATTCTCAAATAACAAGTCAAATAGTGAGAAAATAAATAACAAGCTAGGGCCTAAGAAAAAAAAAAGTTGGTTGTCAGTTGAGTTCATGGGACGGTAGGGATTTTTCCCCCCAGTGGCAGCAAGGGATGGGAAATTTATTTTATTTGTTATTTTCCTTTACAGCAGTGATGTTATTTTTTCATAACAGTGCCTACGTGTATGGCGTCACATCAATGCCAAAACTAGAGCGTACAAAATGGCTTGCGCAAAAAATTCGCGGGCGTAAATTTCAAAGTCGCAAGCGCAAATGAGAGCACAAAATTAAGAATCGAGTCTGCGGTTGTGATAATATTGCGTGCAAGCTCTATTTTTCCTCCCGCAAATGACTTTTTTCCTCTCGATGTGTTAAATGGCCTTGCGCGCAAAGTAGATTACCGACGAGCGGCTTTTTTTCTCGAGTGAGATTTTTTTCGCGCACGGTTTGAAAGGGGCGGTTTTGGCAGTTTGGGGACAGACAAGTGGGCAAGGGGAGCCATTGATTGCGTGCTTATTAAACGTGTAAGACCCAACTATTAAATTACTATTAAATTAAGGTCGATAAACTGTAACTTGCATTTAACCTACCTGCCGCTGTTCCTCTTTCTCCGTCATCTTTGGTAGTCTACTTTGCGCACAAGGCCGTTTAACACATCGAGAGGAAGAAAGACTTTCGAGGGAGGAAAAATATAGTTTGCACGCAATATTATCCCAATCCTATGATTACACGATATGAAACTCGTATGGAAATATATCGATATATTTTAAAAACTCGATATATCGCCCAGCCCTACTATATTTTGTGAACAGATAAACTGTGACAAAAAAAAAAAAAAACAAGCATTCAGGCAACTTCACTAATTGTGTATAAGAAGTATAAGTCTATCAACTGCATTTGGCATTAAATTGGCGGAACAGGAGACTGCTTTCACCATGAAGACTGCGTTTAGGATGCGTCTCAATCCACAGAAACGACGCATTACAAAATGCGTTTGTGGAACCTATTTACATATTGCAATTTTTTTAACAATAAAAATGAACGTTCATTTCGTGAAACTTGATACGTTGCCGTGCCCAAGTCTTAAGACACTGTAAGATCTGTTATTATTTAAAATCTTGAGCATTTAACATTCCGTCTCTTTCTGCTAGAAAGGTTATTAGTAGGAGTGTAAATCACAAGTTTCATCATGATACAATATTACATTGATGTAATGGGGCAGCTGGTGGCGTAACGGTAGGGTATTCGCCCCGTGATCAGAAGGTCGCAGGTTCGAAGTTACCACTGAGGTACTCGTGAGCAAGGTACCGTCCCCAAGCACTGCTCCCCGGGCGCTGCCCTTCTTAGCTGCCCACTGCTCCTTCACGGATGGGTTAAACGCAGAGGTCACATTTGGTTGTGGTGCGCTGTGTGCTGAGCTGTGGTGTGGTGCGTTCACAATGGCAAATAATCACTCACTTTCACTTAAAGGGACAGCACTACGATGTCCTCTGATATCCCAAAGTCTGCTACAATACAATTTTGATTTGTTTTAGCGATCAATACGAAACAATATCATTAGCTGATTTAACAGTTACATCCATTCAGAACAATCCACAGGAAGCTGCCCGTGATAGCTGCCCACTGCTCCTTCACGGATGGGTCAAATGCAGAGGTCACATATCGTTGTGGTGCACTGTGTGCTGTGCTGTGGTGTGTTCACTCACTCTCTATAAAACATCATTTGATCATTCCTAAGCTTGACCAGACATGTCATTGGAAAGCAGTCGTCCCTGTCAGTATAGTGACGTTACAATATGTTTGATCTGTGATTGATGTTTTCATTTTGGATCAGTGGGCATCGTTGTATCGATGTAGATCAATGTATCGTTACAACCCTGCTTATTAGTCGTGCCTGTGCCGGTACGCGGCAAACACTAACGCGGTAACGGCAAAGCTAAAGTTCCCGAACGTCACGTCAGCGGATCCAAGGCTTCCACCTTGTGTCAAACGTCCTATCCAGAAAGCGTCCGCCTGGCACGAGACGGCGTCGCGTTGCTGACGGCAGTGCCATCGCCGCTCGCTCGCTCACTCCCCCCCCCGCCCGCCGCACGCTTGCCGCTTCTCCGGACCCTCTGCCAGGCCGACACGTCAGCATGGCACCGATTGATAAGCGGCGATGCCACAGGCCTGGCTCTTATCACGGCGCCCGCCGCTGTCTGTTCAGCCCTCGCCCGCTTTCATATGCAAACACATCGACGGGGAAAAATGCAGTCCACGCATGGAGGGTTTTAGCTTTTTTAATTGCCGTAAAATTTCGAGTGGAGCTAGCGTAGGGGAGGGCCGGCTAAAAAGAAAGTTTAGAGGGACGTTTTTAAACGTTGGCACATCGCCGCATCGTTTGGGGCGGGGGGACGGGGAAGTGAGGGGAGGCAAGCGGGTGGGAAAAAAAAAAGAAAAGAAACGGACCCAGTGGCACCGTTTCCCTGGAAACCCGTGTGGTCCTTTTGCCAGTCAAAGGGAACGGTGGCACTACTTTCATTGGGTGCCAGTCCTGTCGTTGGCACATTTTTCTGAAAAACCTTTTTTTTTAAAAAACAAAAAAAAAACCTTTTTATTTTTGAAACCACACCTTCATGCCCACATCACAGGAGACTTTGAATCGCCCAGCGAAACAATAGCGCGCCTAGCGTCCGTGGAACATTGACTGCGCAATGTACCCGCCGAACAGCAACCGTTTAGAGCCGGGCTTTAGAGGCCCGACGAGCCCTGTAAGAAGTTGCCGAGAAAACCGTCGCCCGAAATGTCAAAAAGCAATTCTTAAGTCGTGTTGTGTCCTCCGTGACCGTGTGTTAACTGCTGTGCTGTGGTTGTTTTTTCCCCTTTCTTTCTCTCTCTCTTTCTGCTGGCTTGCAGGTTTTGCGTGGGCGATAAGTTTTTCCTAAAGAACAACATGATTCTGTGTCAGATGGACTATGAGGAGGGCCAGCTCAACGGGAGCTTTGAGACGCAGGTTCAATAGCCCAGACCTGACGGAGGCAGCAGCAGCAGCAGCCCCTCAACCCACACGCACTTCTGCACACTCAACTCACACTCAACACACACACACGAACAGCACACACTCACGCATTCCGGCGCAATCGGATGTTCCTGCGACGACCAGAAAGAGGAGCGACTTGTCTGCCTGCCTGCAATACTTTTTACAGTAAAAGCCCTATTGGTCCCTAAGGACTCTGTTGTAAATGTAATACTTTTTGGCCCTTTCTGCCCCCCCTCTCTTCACTGAACCCCCACCACCTTTCCCACCCGTTTGCCCCCTGATTCCCCCGCCCCTCCAACACTGAGCAGTTACCAGTTTCAATGTACAGTCGTGCCTGCTTAGCTGAGCACTGTATTGCCTGGATGTTTTTTGTGATGTTTGTTTCGAGTTTTTATTATTATTATTATTATTATTAATATTATTTTTAAATTGATTTTTATTCCTCCTCCCTTATGGCGGTTACGGTTCTGAGGGTAATGTACAGTCTTGTTTTTTCTGCATATATAAACTGGAAATTATTTATTTTATGAAATTGTAATGCACTTTATTACTAGTGTGAAAATTAAAAAAAAAAAAAAACTATAAGATTCCAAATGTTCACACCTCAATCGCTTATTGCTTTGCTCGGGAGCCGAAGGATTCCAGGCGGCAGGTTTCCGTAAGATCCACATTCAGAATACGGCCTCTACATAAATGCCAAAAGCTGAGAGCATTTACAGGGGGAGGGGAGGGGAGGGGAGGGATGGAAGCGTTTTTTAGAAAAAATGGAACGGCAGATTTTAAGTGCGGATGGAGGAAGGCAAGCTTTAAGATTAATTAAATAAGATTTTATTTGGAATAAAAGTAATGACTTCTAAATCTCCAACTGTTGTTTAGGTATTATATACAGGTGCCTCGCGAGCGTGAACGAAAAAGAGTCTGTGCTTTCAGATGAGGCCGAGCTCTGCTTTCTTTCTTTCTTTTTCTTTTTTTATTTTATTTTTTTTGGTGAGTCACACATCACTCTAATTGCCATCTGATTATGAGCGTGATTTGCTCGAATAGCATGTTTCTCCAAGATTAGAGATTCGATTAGAAACCCAAATCTCTGTATGCTTCAGTTTATTTAAACCGCTGATGAATTTTTGCGACGGGCCATCTGCATTTGTGCGGGCGGCGGAACCTAACCGACGCGGTCGAATTGATAAATGGCCGGGCGGGCGACGACGCTGATAGCGACTGATGTCGTGCACGCAGACGCTTAACATTTAAATCATGTTTCTACTTTATTTAATTTTATCTTTGTTATACTGTGTGGGGTTTTTTTTTTTTTTTTAAAGCACTGCTTATTTTAATAGGCACCTTTCAAACTAACTTTAATGGCTTAAAACAGAAGTGAGCGCAGTTGCTGGCACGAAAACAAAATGCGCGACGCCAGTTTTTTTGAAGATCGACTGCAAAAGTAGCAGCATTACCAATACGGGGAACCAAAAGAGTTAAACCTGTCCCTCTCCCCCCACTCCCAAAAGCAGTGCCCCTGAATGGCTTTTCATGTACAAAGGAAGTGCAATTAGCTGATTGCGACTGAGGTGACACAATCTTTTGGTCACATTACTTTTTGATTTTCTACCTTGTTGGTAATTTTGTTTTCTATAAGGCCAAGTAGCCGAGAGAGCCGCTTTTGCCAAGGCTCTGCCATTTAAAGCAATTAGTTTCATTCATTGCGCGGGAGAATCGGCGAGCGAATCAGCTGGGGTCTTTGAGCATATTGAAATTTCATTTACAGATGTCCAATACTTAGTTAACGTAACACAATATAGCAAACTCTCCTGCATAGTTTTTTTTTTTTTTCTCTCTCTAAACGGGGAAAAGCGAGGCTTTCATCTTATTCACGGCGAAAACTTTTACCAGTCTTCCAAAGAGCTTTTCAAAGCTGCTGCCGACTTAAAAGGACATGGAGTAATTAAAAAAGAACAAACATGAAGGTTGATTTCTTTTCATTTTTTTTCCTTCCTTCCCCTTTCTTTAGAAAAAAAATCACTTTTAAAGTTAGGAGCTGTACAAAAGACAATCTGTTCATTTGTTTTTAGTATTTAGAGCTACATTCAAAAGTTGTTATTGTCATCCAACTGTCATGGGTTTTCGTAGCGGTGCTGCTTAGCCAGGAGGTGAAGTGACATCACAAGCCCAAGCTCCGTCACGTATTTTCACACAGATGGTTCCGAACCCCGATTCGAGGGGAAAACAGTCGTGTGAACGCAACCCTTATGGATTCTGGGGGCAAAGCTTGCAAAAAAGAAAGAAGAGAGCAAAACATTTCAGCGCACACACACACACACGTGCACAAAACCAGACATCACCAATCAACACTTAAACCAAAGGCCTGACCAATTACGTAATCAACGAAAGCTATTAAAAAAAGTTTTGATTTTCGCAGGTGCTCCCACTGAGCCACTAGCGCACAAAAAAAAACGAAAAAGGGGCCAAAAAACTGGGGGGAAAAAATCCATAAACTTTTAACGCCCTTCCACACCTGCGCTGGCAAGGGCCTTCCGAGTCCACGAGGCCAACACATGGACCTTGACCTTTTCCCTTTTCGGCACAGTTCACACGCACTCAAAGGCCCCACACACGCCTACGTATATGCAACTCCAACCCACCTACCCACATAAAACAGCCCCCCTCCCCTTCCCCCTCTAAAAAATTGCAGGGAGATGACTCCAGACGACGCGGACGCTCCGGACGCTAAAAAGGAGTGCTCCGGCGACACGACGTATACATCAAATAAATCAAGGTACAATGTGCATTCATTAGGAATTCATTAAAATGCAGGCTCACCGCAGGTGTGCAACAAAGGATTGATGACTGCACACCACATAAGAGCACGCTTTAATTGGCGGCTCTGGATTGACGACAGAGGGACAATCAGGCTCTTGTGCAACGGTTGGATTGCCCATTTTCTGACAGGTAAATAAAAATTGTTCTAAAAAAAATGATGTATTAATAATAATAACAGTAATGAGGAACCACCACTGCTTTTGACGCTTCCCAGCTGTATGCGCATCGTAAGATTGTACAAGCTCACACGCTAAGACTAGATCATGTTATTTATTAAGGTCTGTCTTTTCCATCACGATATCAAACACTATGATCTAAAAATATGCCGCAGTTACAGTAAGTCTTTACTGAATCGTTCTGGATAATGAACCTCTTTTCCTAGAGCCATTACAGTCCAAAATTGTTTCATTGTTTTAACGAATTCCTCCCCCGCTCCACACACTCTCAAAAGTGACGCCTCAGGTTTGTTTCTTTTTGACTCAACCTTAACTGTACAAATCTATTTTCAAATAAAAAGGCCGTATTAACTCCCGTTCCCTTTCCCCGCTTCTTCAACGAGAGAGATCAAGCCGCCGCCCGGCCGCCCCCTACACAAGCGACGCCTAAAAGTTCTTTTTAATGTATAATGTAACATCAGCCTAGTAAGATCTTTGGGCTGACGGAACGCCATAAGCTAATTTGATAAAGACGTTGGCTTAAGGCAAAGTAATAACGCAACGAAAGACAGCGAAAACCGGCGCGCCTTCTACCAAAGCGGGAAATATGGAGAGCGTCGTTCGCCGCCTTCCTCGGCTTTAAAGCGGGCTGACCTGAGCAAAACGGTCGGCGTTGCACCTCCTCCTAAGAGGCCGACTGCAGGGAGACTGAAAGAAATGTCTGCGGAAGCATAAACTTGCCCTAGCAGCGTTTTGCTCATTCTGTGATCTCATTCTTAAATTAAACCAATTTGCCTAGAAATTGGTTTTAAGGTCTACACAGAGTGTTCTAGCATTAGCCTCCCACACACACACACATACAGACACACACACAGACACAGACACACACTCTTCGACTTTCATAGTCATGATCCTCCTGCCTGGCCTCCTGCCCCCTCTCTCCTCGCTGCAAATCATGTTTGACTTGAAGTAAGCACTTGAAGTTTAGCCAATTTTATTTGCTGCTTTGAAATGTATCTCTAAGCTGCTGCACCAGCAATGAAATATAAGACCTCGACAATGGAGTATAAGGGCTGTACGAGAAGCCGCCGCTTCTTCCCTCCACATTATATAACTGTGAATAATCTGCACATTGCACTTTCCTATGGCGTTTGCTGGCTCAATTTATTTCCACTAACATTATAGACTCTGTCATCCACCTCCACCCCACCTCCTCACCTCACCTCCTGCCTCACTCCTCGTTTTTTCCAGAATCTGTCTGCCTTTCGCTGGCTGGGCGTTATTTAGGTGTCGTTGATGACAAACAAAAAAGAAGAAGAAGAAGAAGAAGAAGATTTGGGGGTTTTACAAGGGAGACTTTTTTTTTTTGCTCTGTTTTATTGGAGCAAGAAAAATATTGGAGTTTCAAAACAAGGGCACGGACTGCCAACGTGTAGTCAATTGGAGGAGACAATGCAGCAAATTTTCAATCCTGTTGGGCCCACAAAAAGAAGGGGAAAAAAAGAGAGAATCGTCCGTATCAAACGCTTCCTGAACCGAACTAATGAGATAAGTAGGAATGGCGGGGTCGCATCTGTAGACCCACTAGACAAACAATGCAATGAAATGATCATTTTTCTATTCCGGCAAATGAGCTCGACGGGAATAATCTGATACAGCTGTAATTGGGAGACAATTTGTCTCAAAGCCGGGAGTAGGAACCGTTATGTGAAAGGGGGGGGGAAGTGTGGCGTAAAGGGGGCCTATTTGTTTACAGATCTAGCGTGACATGGTTTCCAAACTGGCAGTGGGGGTGTGGGGGGCTTAAAGGAGGGGGGGTGATCTTGCAGAACATCAGTGGTGTCGCTGCCGAAAATACATATCGCAATCAGCCTTTTGGTTTTAGAGGCCTCCGCTCAAATACGAGACGAGCTCGGTAATGGAAGAGCCTTTGAATTCTACCTCATGGATGCCTAATGGATGCGGATGACCTCAATCAAAAAACCTTCTCTTATCCTCTCCTTTTTTTGTCCCGCCGGCACAGACGCACGGAATTATACGCTACAATGGTTGATCAGATTGCTTTTTGACAAAAGCCTGTCCTTCCTTCGGGCTGCATAAATGACATGACATATATATTCACACACACGTGAAACCGAGAAGAAGAAAAAAAAGCCTGGGGAGATAAGACGGAATGCCACCCATACTCCCCCACCCCATGATCCCCCAAACACCTCCAGTCCCCTTTTTTTTCCTGCTTTGCCACGGCTCCTGACTTGGCAATAAATTACATGGTAATCAGCTGAAAAGCTTATTTATCAGTTTGTTCTCTGTTTATTGGTCTCAAATAAAAATTGGATTTCATTAGATGTGCAATTTTCTCTTTCTCGTAAAGAAAGGGAAGAGAGTGCGAGAGCGAGCGAACGAGAGAGAGAGAGAGAGAGAGAAAATCACCTTGTTGGCTGCTATAGTGGATTCAAGCAGTGTATATATTACTGTTGATTGAGTTTCTCTCCAGGCTGATGCAGTCCTCTCCCCGCTCTAACTACTGATAGAATCCTGAGTGCAACGCGAGCCCCCGCTCGGGAAAATTTACAAAAAAAAGAAAAAGGCAAAAAAAGGAGGCCTCGGCACGACATTACATCCACTCATCCAATAATGCACCTCGCTATGGCGGCGGTGACGCCAAACAGCCGGGTTGATCTCGATCTGTCGGGCCCCGGACTCGCGGCCCTCGCTCTGAAAAATGATCTCCGCTAAAGCCATAATCCTTTACTCTCCCTTCCTCTTCCTCCTCTTTCCTCCTCCCGACAGTAATTTGACATCCCAGGTGTGCTTCCCAGGCCATTATGAAGATGTGCAGCATCAAATAATTGCTCGCTTTGTCGCCATGATTGACTGAGCGTATTGATGAAACATTCATTTAACCCATGCTGCCATTTGCTAGCGCAAACAGCGACTAACACATTCTCCCACCTCACCGCCTCCCTCCACCTCCATGTCCGCTTTCTGGGTCTTTATTTGATTTCTGTATTTGTGTGTGGTGAAAGGAACTCTTCAAAAATCCAGTTTCATGAGTTCAGAAGTTTCGCACAGCAAGATGCTGTGCTATTCAAAAGGGTTCCAAAGATTCGAGAACCAAAAGAGACAGGAATCTAAAGGTGAGATCTTGAAATTCTGCATCTTTATTATCGACGCCAAGACAGCCAGAGCGCTGCGTTTGGAGAGAGAGGGAAACGTTTGGCTGCAGAATTGAACAGGGTTGCAAGTAGGAGGCTAACGGGTTGAACGGGGTTTAACGCCGCCTGCCATCCTTTTTAGAACAGCAAGCACCATCTGCAGGTGTATGCTGCCTCGAGGCTCAATGGGAGAGATGGAGGGAGGGAGAGAGGACGAGATCAACTAAGATCAACTTGTGTTTTTAATCTGGTGTTTGTCTATTTTGATGTAGAACTTGTGTCTTAAGCAAATGTGATGAACTCCTTGTTTACCTACATTGTAGAGGTTAAAAAAAAAGTTGTCTAATGAGGATTTTTCTGTTATATTAGAAAGGTATAACTATAAAAAATAAATCTTATTTAAATTTAATCTGTATCTTTAATTTTAAAAATTGTATTTTTAATCTCAATTTCACTGGAGGTAAACATTAATTGAAAATGAACACTCAAGACTTTTCACAATTACTATCTTGATGCCAATTTTATTGGCTAAATGATAACAATATAATGAGTGTTTTGACATTTACTTTCTTCCTATTTAAAGCATATCAGACTTTTATCTTGACAAAAGTGTGAGTTGTGGTTTTCCATCAGATACGCCAATGAAAAGTGGCCCTTGGAGAACATTTTTGACCTCACGTGCTGGGCAAGAAGCCAGGGAGAAATAGCATTGTCCATGTAACACCTCTGTGTTAATTGTGGGGTTACCAAGGCACTGCGACTACAATGAGATGCTAACTCCAGGCTATCAAACTATTTGGCAAACTTCCCAGAACGAATCCTCTGCTGACGTCAAACTGCAAACGTAAGCGCCTGAGTTTGCTAAATGCTGCTGAAATATTGACTTGAGCAGGCTGACCGTCAGATAACAGCAGAGCGCTGGTAAGAAACAATACCAGGAGGTGGGAATTGGTGTGGTGTCAATGGCGCTGACTGTCGAACCGCTTAAGAAACAGTATTAATGAAAATGGTGTATCATTCGTTCATTTGTTTTTTCGCTTCCAAAGCCAAAAATGAAAACCAGATATCAAGCCATTTTTCGAAGTTCACGCTGGCTATCAACTCAAAAATGGAAAGAACGGAAAACGAAATAAGGTTCCATCATCGACGTAGTAGATATTCGAAGTGACTGTTATATGTGATTGATCAAAAAAAAATATATATATATATATATATATATATATATATATATAGGCATGTATATGTATATATATATACACATACAGTTTTATACACCACCTTTTCCCTCCATATTGGTAAAGTTTTCCTGTCTTAGAGTGACTCTCTTACTGTTTAGAAGCAACACGAAGCTTTCCATCCTTATTAGCAGTAAAAAGGCAGTGTATAAATAGTATGTATATTTTTTGATCGATCACGTATAACGATCCCTTCCGGATCATGCCACTTGCTGTCAACGAAAAAACCAAAATGGAAAATAAGTGCCCATTTCCCGTTTTTCCCATTTTCGGTTTGACGGCACAATGGGAAATTCGAAAAATGGCTCTTTATACATTTTTCCATTTTTGGTTTAGGAACAAATGAACAAATGATACATTCTCTCTTTTCTCCAGTTGGTTGTCTGGACCTGGTTAGAAGTCAGAAGTCCCCCAGAATTAAAGTCCAAGCTCTCAGAGACCAGACCTTTCTCAAGCTTCAATAAAACCCACCTTCTCCTCATATCGTCAATACACTTGTGGTATTTACCAGATGCTCTTTTCCATTTATTTCTCTGACAGTCTTTCTGGAGCAACTTGGGGTTAGGTTCCCTGTTTTTGAACCACAATCTTAGATCACCAACACAAGCTTTCAGTTACTTTAGACCACTGTGCCACCACGGCTCGCCTTAGAAAAGACATTTTATGGTTATGAAAAATCGCTTCACTTTAATTTTGTTTGTACTTTTTACGGCAGACATTGTCACCAAGCAGATTTATATATTACCTCATCCTGGCCCCTAAAGATCGAGTCCTTGACAAGGAAAGATTCAAAAAGAAACTTAAAGAAGAATCTAAACTCTTCATTCTCTTCTGGTTTGAGCTCATGAATTTAAAATGTCCATATAGGTGTGTGTAAAACGAAATATTTCGTCTTTAGACCTTCAATTGAAGTTCAAGATGCCACTGCAAATTCCAGGTGCCAAGATCCTTATGAGGATCCAGGTGATTATGAGGAAGTCATGAGGGAAAATCTTTCAGCACTGAAGAGCCTTGGAAAACATTAAATCAAAGTTAAAGTAAACTGTATTGTCATCTCAGCTTTATGCGTGTACACAGAGAGACAAGACAAAGTGGTTCAAGATACATGACATTATGGATCCCATCAAATATGAGAAGATTTTTGACAAACAATTGGAAAGATTTGTAGTCTACATCCGGAGGCCATAATGTTCTGATCATGCTGTGATCAGAAGGTCATCAGTTTGAATCCCGGACCGGTAAAGGTACCACTGAGGTACTCATGAGCAAGGTAACATCCCCAAGCACTGCCCCCCGGCACTGCCCATGTCAGCCGCCCACTGCTCTTTCACAGATGAGTCAAATGCCGAGGTCACATTTGGTTGTGGTGCACTGTGTGCTGTTGTGGTGTGTTCACAATGACAAATAATCACTCACTTTCAAATTCACACGTACTGCACATGCAGATGTATATCAGTGTAAAGGTATGTGTAGTGGGAATGTACAGGCATGTGTTTACAGGTAGATACTGTATGTGTCCACTGGGAATGCATAGGGGTGCGTGTGAATGAAGTGTGTGTGTATGTGCATATATGAAGGCTGTGTGTGTGTGTGTGATAATTATCCATGTGTGCTACATATTTGTCCTTTTTTCATAGCTATTGTATATGTGACTTAGGTACAGTGTGTATTTATGTTCCTGAATTTGTGCATACTTTATAAGGCACATACTTTATGTATGAAGTGTGTGTGTATGTGTGTGTGTGTGTTTGGGTGTGTGTATACAATGGTTGGCCACCCTGACTGCAGCGTAGAGGTCCAACCGTCTTGCTGTCACAGACCCACACAGCTGCTCTTTTTACGACGCACTTCCAGCTCCACTCTCAACCCAGCCCTGGCCCCCTGCCCACATTCATTCCCTCCTTCTTTATAATCCTTTAAACACACTTCACGCCGCTTTCCTGGAAATTTAATTACCTTTACAAGGTGACAAGTCTTTCCAAAGTTGTTTGATTACCTGGCCTGCAATATGTTGCAATATCCTGGCCAGCTAGGCCTCGCTCCAGGACCAGCCTGCGGTCTGATCGGCTTGGGTCGCGCTGAGCTGCGCGCTAACAACAATAACCACCGTCCATATGTAGCGGCCAATGCTAGTACACCTTCCATCAAGTGTTATAAGCACCAGGGCAGGTCTTTTATGGGAGGTCTTAGGGACCACAATCCAAAATCTGTTTAATCTTGAAGATTAACCAAAAAACAAATGAAGAACATCAACAAGGTTTGTTAAGACTTTTTACTGACAAAGTAAGTGGCGGGGCAGTTGGTGGCCTAATGGTAGGGTGTTCGTCCCATGATCAGAAAGTCCAGGACCGGTAAAGTCACCACTGAGATACTCATGAGCAAGGTACCGTCCCCAAGCACTGCTTCTCTTCATGGATGGGTCAAATGCAGAGGTCACATTTCGTTGTGGTGCACTGTGTGCTGTGGTGTGTTCACAATGACAAATAATCACTGACTTTCAAAGACGTTAGCTTGTGCATGTGAAAATTTCAGAAAATTGTGCAAAAGGTGATTTGTTATTATTATTTAAGGCAAAAAGGTGAGATTTCATATATACTATAATCTTTATATGTACTGTTGATGATTATGCCTGATAGCGCATGAAAACCAGAAATTCCATATCCCAAAAAATCTCATTTTGTGTTAAGTAAATGAGAGTTGCTGTTAGCCATTATCATCAGCATTAAAACAATAAAAAGGCTTGAAATATTTCAGTAGGGCGGCACGGTGGTGCAGTGGTTAGCACTGCCGCCTCACAGCGAGGAGGTCCTGGATACGATCCCCGGGTCGGGTCGGCTGTAGGGCCTTCCTGTGCTCTCCCCTTGTTCAGATGGGTTTTCTCTGGATGCTCCGGTGTGAATGGGAGTGTGATTGGTGTGAGTGTGTGTGCCCTGTGGCGTGTTGGCGCCTGCCCAGGGTTGGTCCCCGCCTTGCACCCGTAAGTTCCCGGGATAGGCTCCGGTCCCCCATGACCCTAGTTGGGATTAAGCAGTTCAGAGAATGAATGAATGAATGAATATTTCAGTTATTTCACATATTTTCACATATTTGACTGTAATGATTATAGCACAAATGAAAATTAGCTTTTTTGAAATAAATTACAAAATAAAAGCTTTTTTGCATGATATTATTTTAAGTTGCTCTTTTATATTTTCCAATTTACCATACACTATTACTTAAAGTGACTCTCATTTCCTAATTAGAGGGACAGTCTCTCTGCAACTTGGGGTTGAGAGTCTTGCTTCAGGGGCCCAGTGGTGGTGGAGTTGACAGTAGAGATGACGCGCGGAAATAAAGTCATCATTGCTGAAGGTTTCGTCTCCACTCTTAGTAAAATTGTACGTCTTATTGAAGTCTTTCTTTTTTTTCCTCAAATAGAAGCCACACGTAATGTTCACCTCTTGCATTCCACGTCCCTCAGGTGCACAACTAAGAGGCCTGAAATGAAACCTCAGAACTGGCAACGAGGAGTTAGCATCAGCAAACTTATTCGGTGAGAGCAAAGTGAGTTAAGAAGCTGTCGTTCGGGCGGAGGTGGGGAAGCACAGGGGAAAGGGGGATGGGGGACGAGTTCAAAGGCTAGGTGGTGTCGCAACTTTTACAATAGCGTTTACAAAGCAGTAACTGTGCCTGGCACTTTTAGCTAAATGAGTCATGGGTTTTTTTATCCCTTTCCTTCCCCGCCCGTTCATTTATTTAATTATTTTCTGCCGTGGCGGAACTAGGAGGTACATTGAAATCCAAATTAGATCTCGGTAGCATTGACACACTTTCCGCGAGCAGGTAGCGGGGTGCTTCATATATGATTAATTAATTGAGGCAGGCTGCCATCTGTGTTTTAACTGATTAAATAGCGCACAAAGTGGGATGCACCTTTTGATGTGAACCTTCGGGGAACGAGTCCTGGCTTTGTATTTCTACCTTGATTAAGCACAATGCTCCGGCAACTTCCCCCAGCCCCCTCCGGTTCAAAGTCTCTTTAATTTGCGGGGAGAGGACACAAAGGCATTTGAGGTGCTTTATAAGCCTGCCCATCTCCAACTGGCCTGCTGGATTCTTCTCATGAGCGAACGGCTTTTCGAGCAGTATGTTGGCTTGGGTGCCCCTTTTTTTTAAATTTTTTTCTTTTCTTTTTTTTCACTGGGGTCTGCTGGATAAAAAATTGATTCCAGTAAATTCTCACCTGAGATCCATCATCGCGAAAGGCTTTTAAAGGTCACACATGTAATAAGTTCCGATGGTCTCAGTCGCTCAGATAATGGGCCTTTAGTCCACCCTGCAATGCTGCTATATAGAAATAATGGAGTAATCTGTGGACCATTCAATTCAATAGTGCCGGAGCGACAGTGCCAGGCGAGGCAGAGCTGGCAGACAGAGCCGGATGCTGGGCATGTGCAGGGGGTGAGAGAAGTTACTCTGATGGCAGACAAGCTGGTCTCCAATAGCTTCCATCTCCACGTCATAACCTTGATCGCTGACATTTTGAAAGGCTTCGCACGGGCCTTGTTCAGGTCTGGAACTCAAATTGAATGAAGGGAGAGAAATTAGGATTTGGGTGAATTACCAATGTGTTGCTCCTGTGTTTCCATGTATTTCATCCCTGTTTTTCCACTTTGTCTCCATCCTGATTATCCTGCTGAGTTGGTCTTACTATCTGTAAAATGTCTTTGCCTAAGACAGTTATGGTGGTAATTTTGGAGGCATAGAAAGTCATAGTCAAAATGTCAAAGTCAAAGTAAACTTTATACAATTTGTTAATAAACGTCTTTTGTTGAAAACAAATCTGGCGTTAATTTTGGAAGCTTTTCTCTGATAGCAGAGAACCATGTCTACAATAGCCTCCATCTCCACGTCACAGCCTCGATCATTGACATTTTGAAAACCTTCACATGAGCTTCTCGGTCAGCCCTGGCTCTCCAATGAATGGAAGGGAGATAAATTAGAACGGGGGGAGATAGATTTGTGTGTTCAGCACTAATGATGAGCTCTGCGATAATTGTCCTCGCTGCAAATTAATTGGCTTTTCAATAGGTGCCCAGTATGGTCGCAAACCACGTTGATAATCAAACGGAAATTAGGGCAGTGAAGGCTTTAAAATGGAATCATTGTGCGATGATATATTCAGTTTCATGTTAATTATGAAGAAGAAGCTCCCAGTTCTCACCAATGGTCCGTAATTGAAATGTAAGGCCTGAAATCCCTGTGTATGACCGTGTTGTGCCTCAAACTCATCCTAACCCCTTCTCTCCATTGCTTTTTAGGCAGTGAAAGCCCAGTGAATGCACTCCAAATGGCATTTGAATAATGTTTTCACAATTCAGTGGGACCTGACGCGCTGCACACGCTCTTTTAAAGCAGGCCTCCACACTGCATCTTCCCTTCTCTACCGCAATTTCCGATGATTACATTGCGGAGATAGCAGACGGCCACAGACAAGCCTCGGCCCCTTCAAATTTATGGAATTTAATACTGTGCGAGGAAAACATTGCAGATGTATAATTTATGTTTGATGCATTCCACAGCCATCCTCTCCACTTTCTATTATTAACTCGTGAAAATGGCCATAATGCTGTGGCCGACTGAAGCCGGGACCAGACAGGGGTGAAAAACAAAGTCTGGCAAGGCCTTCCACCGCTGGCCTTGAAAATTTAGCAGCGACAGACTTCCAAGTATGAACATCAGGACCGGAACGTGGGAGTAAGGCAGGATCAACCACTTAAAACTTAGCTCCATCCCGTTTTATGCTTCAGACCAAAAACAGGCCTGTTTTTTAAGAATGGACCACAGCACGTCCAAGTCTTAAACCACAACTGATGTCTTTAAAAAGAAACAACATAGGAACTCAAGCCGTATAATGACTGCAAACCGCAAAAAAGCTCCAACTCCAAAAGCTTCCCTTGACTGTGAGAAAAAAGCCTTGACTGAATTACCATGCCAGCCTTTGATGTGCACCTCCCCTTCCGCCGTAACGTGTTTCGTTGTTTCCTGTGCATATTATACGACGTTTAAAAGCAAAAGGATGTATAGTCACCAGACGAGCCACAGCGTGCGGGTCGTGCGCAGCCGCTAGAGTGTCACACAAAAGAGGCCCATGCATTGTAATTGATTGTTACTAAAGATTACCTTTCCGAAAGAAGGTGCCCGGCGTTGGTGGCAGGATCGTTTGTGACTTGCGGGAAAAAGCCGACATGCGACTCGATGAACAATTACTGCACTTTTGTTTTTTTTTGTCTCCCAGACCCCCGCCGTCCTGGCTGGGGGCTTCGTTTTTCCTCTGTTCGTAAAAGAACCGAGCGTCTTCTTCAAGCTGTGGCAATTATGGCTGCATCTATTGACACCTCCTTCATGAGATCTCGCATCGCTAGCAGATGCGTCGCTCCCTCTTCTCTCTCCCTCCCCTCCATCCCTCTTCCTAACAACTATGACAGTCTGTCAGGAAATGAGCTGCGTGCTACATGGAAATGAAGCAATTAAAAAAGCCCGGACACATTACGGTTTATCATTGTAGACTGACATCTGTTTTGGAGCTCGGATCGCCACAATCAGATGCCTTTAAAACAAGTGCCGTGTTGATTAGCTTAACGTGTGGCCTGCCTGACTGGTGCCACTTAGCAGTACAACTTAAAAGCATTTCTTTACGTTGCAGATGTCGGTATGTAACAGGTGCGTGTTTGCTCTAATTGGCTTTGTATGCAGACAATCAGTGATTTTGACCCTACTTAAGAGAACGGTTTGGTGCAGCTAGCATGTTTTAGCTTGCAGTGTTTGTGAAGCCTTTTGGAATGGTAGATTTTCAAGCCATAAGCTACTTATGAAGAAAAACAGCTAAGCTACAGCCACGCTACTATTTTAATATGAGGGTTAGCTACAATACAAGCTTCAAAGAACAAGTAACTGACAACATTAATTAATTTTCAAACCTGACCAACAAACACAAGTTATAGAAAATTATAATACTTAATATTAAACTGTTATAACAGTTTAACTGCTAAACAGTTATAACAGTTTAAACAGTAGCTTTTTAAGGTACAAGCTACTTATTATTAAATGCTACAGCCAAGTAACAAGTAACTACATTGAATCTATTTTGTCCCTTACAAAAATAAAATTTTTGCTGCAAACTTGTGTTTAATTTGTGGCAAACAGTGGAGCCAAAACATGTTGCTACAAGTTTATTATTGTCATCCACTAGTGTCAAAATATTCTGGCAACTAGTGGCAAATATATTTGCCAATGGCCAACTTGTAGTGAACTTTTGGTGACAAATTTACAAGTTTGTTAGGTGTCCACCACAAGTTCGCCACAAACCCAATTTGCATGTGAAAATATGACCTTGCTGCAAATTTGCGGCAACGTTGCAAAGGTTAACGCCAACTGTTTGCCAGAAGCCTACGATTTTTCTAAGGGATCTCATAATACTTAATGTTTGGCTGCAAATTAAGTAAAAAAGTTAAACATGGTCTTAAAGTAATATGAAAATCTATTTATTTAGCAAATCAATATCAAATTACTTTAACGTTACTGAAACCAATCGTTTTGTTAGTAGAGTGTTTTGATCTTTGGCTTGTGTTAGTTACTGAGATATGTTTTACCTTCCAGAGTCATACTTTTTGATAAATACGGTCACAGAGTCTTCCTTTCACCTTTGCCAAAATGGACACCATACTCTGACTCTTATCTTGCAGTTGCCAAGAATGTGCTGTGATGCTTGGGACATGCCACTTCTGCCAGTTCAACACCAATCGGAAACTTCTGGTAGTTGAAAATACCAGTTTTTGTAAAGAGAAAAATATTATTTTGTTACAATACAGTGTTTTACATTATAAAAGCTAGTTACAGGAAAAGCTAGAGCATTTTAAAAGTAGCCTTGTCACTGATAAGCTACTGAAAAAGGCTGTTATGGCCCCAAAGCACAAAAAATGCAAGCAAATTAAAGCACTTAAGTAACTTTAAGCCTTTGAGTCAAATATTTCAAGTGATGGCTAATCTTTACTAATATCAACAACTTACAATTATTTCTTAAGTATTGTTACTACCAGATACTGTTTGTCTAGTAGCATTCTTATAAATAACTCCAGAAGAGTAATGGCTAGGGAGTTGGCCACGTGATCGGAAGGTCAAGCTTGACCGGTAAAGGTACCACTGAGGTACTCATGAGCAAGGTACCATCCCCAAGCACGGCTACCAGGACAATGCAAAAAAAAAAAGACCCACTGCTACTCTTTAGATGGGTTAAAGGCAGAGATACACTGTGTGATGTGCTGTGGTGTGTTCATAAAGACCAACACTCGTTTAAATTTTTTGGCTAAATTTTTTGTCTTTGATCTTACTTTATCGGTCTCTGTTCACCACTGAGGTTACCTAAGGAGACTTTATAGCCATTGATCAAATCTCTACTACTGTATGGAACAGTCCAAAGAGAGAAACGTCAAAATGGACTATTGCTGGAAAACTCTGTAACAGAGCAGAAAATCTGGTTTGTGTAAGCAACTGCAATATGGCTGAGACACTGGGCTCCTCTCTGGAGGAGATAAATTAACCCACAGGGCTGGTGCGCTGCAAACTTTCCAACCTTTTTTGGTGACAGGTTTTATAAGCCTAATGCAGTTTGTGATGTATAGCATAATAACCCACTCTATGACTGTAGGGCCTTGCTCTTAATATCGGGTGGCTTGTGTATCGGGCAAAATTATTGTAATGAGGCCCAATTTCCATACAACAGCAAAATGAGTTCATTATTCTAAGTTATATTGGTGGAGTAACCAACCGAAATTGATGCTTTTATTCAGGTGGAATTGGATTCCGGACATAAATAGAATTAAGTAAAGTTGCAGATAGCAAAAATGCAATAATAATTATATTGCAGTTATCAAAAGGTTATCACCAGACCCGGGCTCGTAATCCTTCATGTCATCTTGCAAGCCAAGATGGCCTTGTCTAAGCTTTGCTGATTATGAATACAAAGTCATTGTTATGCCAGCTTTGGTCTGAATGGTGAATATTGCATAAAATTAGACCATGTCTACTGATTTGTCCAGTGACTTTTTGATTATATATCTTTTTATTATTAGATTATTTACTGCATTTAGCAGGCCAAGTTACATTTTCTAATTTGGTTACGTTGATGGTTTGAAATAAAGACATGGATACATTGATGTTCACTGATACATCAATTTAATTATCAACAAGCTCACTGCCACCAAAATTAAAGCATTGCTCAGAAATCATATCTATAACATCACTTTATATTGAGCAGGAGGTCTATTTGTTTAAAAGAGAAAATTGTCTTCATTGAAATGTCTGGTTTGGCTCAGGAATAAAAATAGTCAAAAGATATTTGAGTTGTTTTTTGTGATTCAATTTGATTGTGTTAAGCTTAAGATATTGTTTTGTATCGATCACCTACTCTTATTCGAATTGAATCAAAACGGTATTGACGCAGAGAGTGTGACGTCGAATCCTTGTCCATTGGATAGATATAATAATGTATCATCATCAAACTTGTGATTTACATCAAAAACAGACACTGGAGGAGTAAAACTGGATTTTACTAGATGGATTCCTGATTGAGTCATCACTTGACACATCATTAGGTCAACAAGAACTATCATCAGGCTTTTGAGCCTAAGCTGTGGCAAGCTGTAGATGCGAAAGGAGCTTCTCGTCGCAAAGGTGTGACTATTCAGCACTCCAGCCCGAGTGGAACCGTGCAGATCCTATAGAGAGTCGGTTGTATCGCTAATGTTTATCGTTCCCGTTCCTAATTGCGTTTATCCTTTTTTCAAGGTAACCTTTACAAGCGCCTGCGCCACCCCGCCACCCAGCCGGTTCTGCTAGTCACAACGCTATTCACGCTGCCCATTGAGGGTTCTGCTTCAGTGTATCCTCTTCATCAGGTGATTATACTATCTATCAGCTGCAGCTGTCACTACTCATTTAAAGCCTCCGCCAGACCCTCCAAGTGATGCAGCCAACTGTAACCCTGCTGATTGCTGTTTTGTAATCCAACACCTCGACCCTGCGAAAACCGCACAACCCTTTTAAACGCAAAAAAATTTGCGGGGCTTGACTCGCGCTGACGAAGGTGAGACAGAGGGGGTGGAAAAATCCTAATTGCAAACATGTTGCCATTGAAAAAAAAATAAAAAAATGCACCGCTTTTGTTGTTGTGGGGGGGCCAAAGAAACACAGGGAGAGGAAGGGAAAAAGGATGGAGGGGAGGGGGAAGACGCAGGCCAAATTCTTTTCCTGGTTGCCAAGGCACGCTCGGGATGCTGGCAGCTACAAAGATTCAATTATACAAAGTGCAAAAAATAATTAGAAAAAATAATAGCACTTGAAGGAAAAAAAAAAACTAATAGTCCCCTCCAGAAATTGCATAGAACAATAAATCTGTTAATTAGCTCATTAATATTCAATTGGGGTCAGTGGACTTAATGGAACCTTTTTCATGGGCCAAGGAAATGTTTAACACCCGTTTTTTTCCTCCGCTGACTCTGATTATCGACTACGCACAGGCGAGGCTTATCAGGGCTCCAGATGGTGGAGAACAATGCTGTGCCATTATCGCCGCGCTGCAGCGCCCCGCGCCTTGTAACCGGTGTGTGCCTGAGACAGTGAAGTATAGATACCGAGGCATTTAGTGTAATTGATATGTGGTATATATCGTATTGTTTAGCGCCCTGTTTGTTTGCTCCGGCGCTAGTCCAGCCAACGAAGGAGAGGCGAAGATTGATTCTCGGTTCTCGTCTGGGTTTTTTTCAAGGGGAGGGTTTTCTTTCCACAGGTCATGGATAACTTGTCAGTCCTCTGGACCCTCTGCTATCTCCCAAAAAAACAGAATCGAGGCTAAGAAGTCACTGAGACTTTTGGGGAAAAGAAGCCAGGTTTCGTCATTAGAGGCTCTGTTGACTGTCGACTTCTAGCATCTTCACCGTCGTCAGACTGATGTTTTATTCAACAAGTGGGGTGGAATGGGAAAAGGATGTTCAGGTCCAATTCCAAGCCTAGGCTCAGCCATTGCTCCTTGGCTCTGGTTAACCGCTTTAAAGGCCATTAGGAGTTGAGAGTCTGGCTTCCCCTCCAGCCAATCAAATTCCAGACCAACACCAAAAGGTCAGGCAAAATAAAATAGCTGGGGATTAGCAGATTGATTTGGAGGGCGAAAGAGCAACACTGTCATTGCAAATGGTTCCAGAAGTATTCCTGTAGCAAACCTGACGTTCATATGAGCTTCTGTTCCCCGTCTTCATGAGTTGGGGGGCTGTGCATGAAGTATGGAATGTTTAAGTGGCCAACGTTGTAAATATGACAAAAATAGTTACTAGCTCAATTCAACATTGACAACTAACGTGGACAGATGCAACTTAAGTTACTTAAGCTAACTTTTTTATGATTTTATGATGCTGTCACAGCCTGTATTTGTATATGGTTCGTTTGCTCTTATGTGCTCCATGTGTTTGCCATATTTAGGTCTTTTCACCCCTTTGTCTCAGTCTTACCTCTGCTTGTGTATAAGTCAAAATAAAGTCGGAGTAAACTTTGTCATCTCTACAGTGTACGAGTATACAGAGAGACGAGACGACATGGCTTCAGCTTCCACAGTACAAAGAGGCAAAACGACCGTTTATTTTGCGTGGGGTAAAATTTGGGATTTTTTGTTTTTATTGTTTTGAAACAGTGGAAGGTCTATACTGTACTGTTGTCAATCAATTTGGCTGAAAAACTTACCCTTTCCATCCTAAAAACGTGACTTTCTTGAGGTGAGGAATTCAATTCCAGCAGAATGTTAAAAGTTTCTGTTTTGACCGCTCTACTTCAGTATTTACGGTAAATCCACTCGTTGACTAGCGTGAAGATATTTCTCCGGAATCCATCTTCATCTCCCGAGTTTCACAAATATATTCACGGTTTTTTCCATGGTTTGCGTTCGAACTTCTGAGTATTCAGTAGGTTCATTGGCGCTCATTAATATGACGTGGAAATTCATGTGCGGTATAATGAGTAGTATCATATGTGCAGTCCAGGGTTGTCATAAAAAGAAGAGGTTTGAATGTTTTGGACCAGCTTTTAACCTCTACCTGCCTCCTTCCACAGCAAAGAAGTGAATTTTACCATTAATTCTTCGAAAAAAACTCTATGTATGTCTGCTCATTTCATTTTGTGGAGGAGAAACCTACCACACAACACCTGTTTCCATACAAATGGCTTGGCTATAAAGCTCCAGTGAAGCGTCCGCGTCGGGGGCTAGTGAGGCTGTCAGGTAAGTTTAACTTTAGTTTACCATAACTCCTGAGCGCTAACGCGAGCTCGCTCGCTAGATTGAGGTAGCTATGCTCCTGTTAGTGGTACTGCTGAGCTGCGACTGATCGCTCGTAAACACACTGTTTTAATAAATATCTTGTTTAAGAGTAATGTGCTTTCAACATATAGATATAGAAATACGTAACACTCATAATTAAAAATATTGCCATAAGTGACTGGAGGCCGCTTTCTCATGTCATCTACCCGCTCCATTAGTCGCCTCGGGTGTGATAATATTTTACCTCCAGAGCTACGAACTGTGTCAGTAGTCTCCTTCTACGTAATCATTCCAGAAGGGTTTAAACCGAGCTTACTTAGCCAACCGAAACAAAGGGGAAGGGAAAAACTGAGAAAATGGGTAATATGGTGATACATAGATTCAGGAAAACAGTGTTGTAGGCATCTAAGATCGGTCGAGACCAAGACCTCAAAAGCTCTTTGGTCTCATCTCGGACTCGCCGCATTTGTACTCGGTCTTGTCATGGACTCGGACAAAGAGGACTTGGAATTTTATTTTGAGATCAGCCGAGACCACGGCTCAGAATATTATTAGTTAATGAGCTGTTTAATGTCGGATTGGATAACTTCTACTTCCGCGCAAACTAATGATGTTAGTGCTGACCGCGGGTTACCCGACACGCCCCCTTCACACACGCACTGTAAAGTTTGCACTTAAATGTTTCTGACCATAATTACTATATTATCTCTACTTGTTGATGAGATCGCCGAGCTTCAGTATATCCTGGATATGCTGGGTTTTTGGATTTTACAACTCAAATGTTGCATGTTTGACATTCTTTGTCTCTGTTTTCTGATTATTGCAATGTAAGAATAGTCAAGTAATAAATAAACATTTTAATGTTGCATAGTGTATGTTGGTTTGTTTATCTCAGCTCTTTCGAGGGGTGTTTAGGCTTTGCATGTTCCATTTGTTGCTCCATTTGTCTGGTCTCGACTCATTCTCGGCCAGCTCCTGGTCTCGCGTCTCGACTTCGTCTCGCCAGCTCCTGGTGCTCAGTCTCACACTCAGTCTCAGCCCCCAGAGTCTTGTCTCACCTCTGGTCTTGGTCAGGTTTTGGATAAGGTGGTCTTGACTACAACACTGCTAGAAAATATACGATATAAAATGTCTACAGGTACAAAAAAAACTGCAACATAAAGGTATGCAGAATTTAAAATCAAGTAATTTTGGTCCTGCAATTTCACATTTTGCTATTAATGTGCTCTATGATTAGCTGCAGTTGAATTGGGGTGCCTGTTTGTCATTTCACATGTTGCACTTGGTAGATAGCACCACATTTTCAACAAAAGGACAGTCTCCTCAGGAACAATTCTTGCTCAGGCCACAGTGTGTGATAGCATGGAGGTAGGGTGGTAGAGCCAGACTCCCATTCCCCAAACCTCTGCTCTATAAATTGGCGTATTCTACCACTAGGCCACTACCAATTTCAAATGCTGGGTTCATTAACTAAAATTTACAACGCATTTCTACATGCTGCTCCATTAATCTGCCCTGCTGTTACTAACAGTTGCCAGTTTTAGCTAACCAGTGTATTTTTCCTGTTGTCAATATCAAATGCTAATGCTAACATTGCTATTTCGTCTGTTCTTAATGATAATTTTGAATGACAACTTCCCTCAGATGTGGTAATGATATTTACTAAATTTTAGAAAGTATATTATACAGTTTGAGTCAAAAAAAAATCATTCTAGAGTTGCTTTTATAGTTATGGTTTTATTATATTTCAAATGCGATGAAAATATAAGTAGTTATGAAAATAGTCCAACCCAAATATATTCTTACTACCAAAGGACTACAGTCCAATTTATCTTGAAATATTGGAGTTCACGAACTTTCGAGGGCGTCACAGTGGTGCCAGTGGGTCAGCACTGTCGCCCACAGCACCTGGTTCGGGACGCCTGTCAGAGGGCTTTTTCTGTCTGTGCCTCCCTGTCTTTTTTGTGTGTTTTCTCTGGATGCTTTGGTTTTCTTGTCACAGTCCCAAAGCTAGCAATTTTGTTGCACTAAATTGAGCCCATAAGGTATGAATGTGAGTGTATTTGTAAGTAACAATGCAATGGAGTGTGGCAAAAAGCTCCATTGTCACAAAAATACAATTATTTTTCCTCTTTTTACAACTATGCAAATTTCCAACTTCCAGGAGTTTCCAATGATGAATTTACAGAAGTGCCAAAGCTTTGCATCACAGAGCGATCTTGGCAGCTATGAGTCAGAGTTGGAGGGTGGAGTCCACCTTGGCAGAGATGGAACATGAATCCATAGCTGTGAAATAGCTTCAGTGTAGCTAGTCACTTTTCACCAACCGTTCTTCTGAACAACTTTGTTCTTAAACCCCTCTTATGCACTTTTCACAAAGATTCTGGCATTCAGCGCAATGTTTTCTTATCTAGAATTTGTTCTTAGCTAAGAACAGAATCTACCCTCACTCAAGTTGTATGCACATTTGAGTGATAGTAGTTTGCTCAAACAATCGGTTGTGGTGCAGTTTTGTGATTTGTGGAGTCGATAAATGATAGTATTTTTAATGTAATGTATTGGTGGCCTTTTAAAAACAACCCGTAAAAAAAGTAATTAATTACATTTTTAATTAATCTATAAATACAATGTAAAATTATTTATAGATATTTATAATTATTATTTGTGATTGTTTATACGACTGGTTTTTAATATTGTTCATTATTATTATTATTATTATTATTATTATTATTATTATTATTATTATTAATTAATTAATATATTATTAATTTAAAAATGATTTTCATGGTACAATCAGCAATCATGTGGATTAAATCCTGCCTTGTTCAGTGACTGATCATGACAGAGGATTAACGTCGAATTTACTTCTACGTTGAGTAAATGCCAAATAAAACAACGAAAAGAGGTAAAAATTATGCAGTCCACTTTCCAATTCTATGTGGACTTTAATTTGTACTTAGTGTGTTGTAGAATAAGGATGCTGTCGGTTTGTGCAGGTTGTAAATTGTTCATTTTAAGGGGTTGGTAGAGTCTTTTTGCTGTTTTTTTTAATCTATGTTTTTAAATGAATGAAATACTGCTGTCTACACGTTTGGATTAAACAGTGTATTATGAAGTATCAAGAGCATGTCATTTCGCTCCTTTTGGTGTTTACTCAGTGTGCGAGCAAATTAGATGTTAATCCTCTGTACGTTTAATTGTGATAAGGCGACTTTCTTCAAATGTGCGCTCCTGCGTCGGGGCTGCTTTTCTCGGCAGCTGTGCTGATTTCGGCACGAGAACTGTCTCCGTGTCTTTTTGACCTTCTTTCTCGGCCTGACTTTCGTTGCACATGACTCTACAGTCTCCTGGCCTTTTATGGGGCATTGGGGCGTTTCCCAATGCTAAATCAGAAAACTGGCACACGCTTTCAATTACGAAGACGTGGGATTCATCGTTCTTAGGAACACACGGGCGAACAAACCTGCTGCTTAAGAACACGTCATGAATCCCACGTAGATTATTCTCATCAAATTTCTCAAGAACAAATTTAAGAAAATTCTTAAGAAGATATTGATGAATGAGGCCCATTGCTGATTTTCTGCCTTGCTCTGCTAGGCTAATAAAGGTTTTGATCAACGCAATGGTTTAAATCAATGGTTTAAATCCGCGTAGTGATGGTTATGTGCACTACTCTGACCTCTCCAAGACAGAAACCCAAGAACGAGACAGCAACTAGACTAAGTTAACTTGTAAGAAAATCAAAATAGGTCTGTTTTGCTGAGCCCACACCAACACATTCCAAATTGTGTTGCCCGTAGGCATGTTTTCACGTATGATTTTTCTGACGAGAGAGATATTACGAGTGCAAAAGCTGACCTTGCTGTCGTGCTGCAACGCTGGCTCCGTGTATTTCATCAGCGCATCTCATACGAGCATTTCATTTTCGACACACTCGCTCCTCATTGAGCAAAGAGGTCTGCCTGTTGGGCTAAAAAAGAACCATTTTTATAATGTGATCTCCAACTTAAGTGGGGGTGGAGGGGATGGATGGGGTGGCTGTGTAGGTAGGGACACTATCAGGAAATCTTCAGTCAAACCGCTTGAATCTGGGGGTGAATAACTAATCAGTGATGATGACCTTCTCTGTGTCACTGAGGTGCCATGAACTCCCAGGCACCTTGACTTCTCTTGCACTTATTAAGCAGCTCAAAGATTTGCAGCACATGAAGAAACACAGCACTGGGATCTTGTGGGAAGATGCCGATAGAGACACATTGACGTGAGCAGCTAGAATGGGTATGAAATGATCTGCTATGGCTTTACGTTAACCGTTTATAGAAAGAGAAGCTATTACAACGGTGCCCTTTGTGGAAGAGAATGCTGATCTGTTCTTAATGGTTGGTTTATGTGTCCATAATATTGTTTTTAATTGTGTTCGTCTGTCATGTGCTGCAATATTACGACTTATCACACTGTAATATTGTCACTCTCTGTAATAAAGTCACCGCAAGAAAACCAAGTGCCCAATTTCGAGCCGGTTTCCTACAGAACTGGTCGGAGCAATCTGTACTGCATAAGACGTGAAGCTGTCCGGTGGCGTCTGGCTCCCAGATCTTAACAGAAGATCTCTTAAAACTTGTAAGATGTGAGGTGAATCCTCCATGATTTGCCCATTTTTTTCCACCACATCCCATAAATGCTAAATTTCAAGTAATTTGAAGAACAACTTAAGACCTTGTACTCCCCGTCATGCTCCTAAAACCATTATTGGACAATTCTGGCAGTCTGGCCACTTTTACTGATGTCAAACCACAGTAGTCTGCTGTTCTGTTCAAATGGTTTTTGAGGAAATTACAAAAAAAAAAATTCCCAAGAGGAGTAAAAAAAATGAAACAAAAAACCAGTTGAAACTAAAATATACATATATATATGTATATTTGCAAATTAGTTCTGAAACAAAGCAATTTACTAAAAAAAAACATTTACTTACAGCAAAGTCCTTTCAAGATGTTCATATTATACAGACCCTTCAGGATTTTGGGATGTTGCATTTGCAATTTTTTACGCTAATCCAGCCGATGACTGCAAATTCAAATTCAACTCTTGCAATTTTGACCAATTACCACAACTTTCCCGCAATTGTTGACAAATCATTGTCGTTTCCCGCAAAACATTGAGTCATACGTCAGCAAACTCGCTTCCTTGTTACGTTTGGAAGATGCAGGAAACGGTTGATAAATACGCCTCACATTTACCTTCATGAATACCTTAAGGATTAATGATCGACAAAAATAATAGTGCTTGTGTTACCTTCATTTTTAATTAATTGTTAAAGAATAATTTTAAAGAGGGAAAAATCACAACTTTTTTCTGCAACTTTGACTTGCCCTCACAACTTTATTGCAACAAAACGTCTAAAAACGCTGCAACTGTCATTGCAATCTTTTAGGAAGGCTGCCACAAAATCAGCCAACTTAGACCGAAACAATCTCAAAAAATTATAAAATGTACAAATCTACTGTTAAAAATGCAAGTAAATATATTGGAAACATAAAAAAGAATAGATCAAAAATATAGAAAGACCTTGATATTTATAAAAACCACTCTGAATCTCTGAATTTAAATCTCCCCTAAAACCTCTTTATAGTCTTAACCTTACTCTTACACCAGTGACTGGTAGACTTTAAGATGGATATCTCAGCATGTATTCCCCATAAAACTATGCAAAATTTATCACAACAATCTAAAAACACTACAAAGGGGGAACAAGTCTCGAAAATGAAATATCTTTTGCACCCACAGGGATAACCTTCAGATTTTATACATTTGGGTCGAAAGGTCCTCAGCAAAGCTCGTGTTTACCATCAGTCAAAAAGGGAGAAAACTAGATATGGATAAATAAGTAAACACTCGATATGTCTCCCTCCTGAGATCAGCGTCATGCCGTTCCGATAAACAGTTTTCTCTATAAGATTAAGCATAACCCTCGTGTTCTATTAAATCTGCTGTCTTCCTTTGAATCCCCACACAACAAAAAAAATCTCCAAAATAAATAGCAATCTTAAAGGGAATGTCTTCCCACCTCAGATGGGGTCTCGTCTCTGGAGGAGGAAAGATGAAGCACAAAAGCAACAAAGACTCTGCCTTTTTCTCGGCCCCAAGTAAAGACTTTATGGATTTTTTGCCAAGATAAAAGCACGAGCATTTTGTTCTAAACATGCCTGTTTATTGACACCGTTCGCCATGCGAAAGGAAGATTATTTCAAACGGCATTATCTTTTTTAGTCGCTTGTAAAAATTCAATTTTGCCTCGCTTTATCGGCACGACGAATATCTCTAGCAGTCGCGTGGAAGGTGAGGGACTTAGCAGAGATTTCCGTTCACCCTCTTGCCCAGGCAGCTTAGTGAAATGAAATAAGAAAACAACGACGCCGAGTCGCTTGGCATGGCAGTGACCAGTGAAGTTTGTGCCACTGGGAATGTAATTGAAATGGCCTGGAATGGCTTTATTCACGGGATAGGGGAGAAATATATCTATCCCGGCGGCATGATGTGTTTATTTTCCTGTTAGCGACCAAAGAACAGTGGCAAAGCACATGTTTATACAGCAGTATAAACTCGCAGTGGGATGGGGGGCCTTCTGTTTCACTTCTGGAAAAAAGTTGCAGGTGAAACAGTTTCCAAGTCATCAGCATATTCATGAAAATATTTTAGGTTCTGAGTGAAAGTTTTTTCCGCCCTGTTTATAGCCTTTATTTCATGGTTGGTGACAAATTTCATGATTCGTGAAATTCAGGTCAACTTGGATGTACAGTGTGAGAGGGCAGCAACATTCAATTTGCAGTCTGGAAGCCTAGAATTTGCAGGTGAAACTTTTTCAAGACTCTTCAGTATTATTAGTGAAAATCCTTTTTGTTATGAGTAAGAGGTTCTTTACACTATGAAGTTTTCCATTGAGGTCTGGCTACTGAAAGTCAAATTTTTGCCAGGGCTTCAAACACTCCAGTGGAGATGCTAATTCTGATAACAACTGATGACATTTTATGGTGGCAAATCCACTATCATCCTAAATTCACATTAGCTTTATTAATTGTTAGTCAACTTTGACCAGGCTCTAGGCAGGAATTTCACCTTTTAAAACAGAACTTTTACACCTCTGCAGATTTTATTGATTGTGATAAATCTCATGATTCTGAGAAATATTTCTGATGTGATTCACAATATCACTCATTTGGCTCACATGAAAAGGATACAACATCTGGCTTATGTCCTGATCCACTTTGCACTCCTGAAATCAGTTAATGGATTTGTTTGGATTGCACTGACTTGCTAGATCATGTTAGAAATTTTTGTCTTGACCTTACGCAGTATGAGCATTTCTTCAGAAGAAATTCTTCACAACAGGGAAGACAACAAAGATGGTGGAGGCAGTTGGTGGAGATGAACATGAACACAACAGACTTTAAACGTTTTCTCCTCTGGCTTCCGAGACCAACAAGAAAGGGTAGAAACACAGACCAGAAACTGGCAATATGCTGTATTTATTTCAACCAAGGAGACCATTCGGATTAGGAAGGTAAGATACATTTTATTGAGAAAAAACAGGTTGTCGTTTTAGTGTGTATGTGACAGTTTGGAGGGAGCCCGTCGCTTGGTCGTTGGTTCCCCCGTCTTTGAAGCCGGCAGATCTGGCCGGGAAACCAGGCAGGAAGGCAAAGGAGCCTGCCCCGTACCAAGGCGGGAAGCCGGAGGTGGTGGAGGGGAGGAGGCGGGCGAAACCGGAACGGCTGTAATGGCAAAGTGTTAAAGGCCAGTGTTACTGCTTATATACACACTAGGAGTTATGCGATTGGGCGCGCCGCTGCTCATTAGGTCTCCTTGTTTGAACTTTCGTGTTCACTTCCATTTACATAAAAGTTTGTCCTTCAACCAGTGAAATTACAGTTTAGCAGACAATTGCTAACTCTTTAAATAATTACGCTAGCTAACTATCGCTAATACTTTTAGATAGAGCCTAACTTTGGAGGCTTTTAGAATTGATTGGTGATCAGTTGGGTCATACAGCGTGCAAGTCATGAGAAATTGGCCAGATAATACAATCTTTGTAGCCAGTTGGCAATTGTTGAAGTAAATGTGAAACTGATTGTGTAGATATTCAGGATATTAAGTTAATTCATTCATTCATTATCCTGACTGCTTAATCCCAACTGGGGTCGCGGTGGGACCGGAGCCTATCCCGGGAACTTGCGGGTGCAAGGCGGGGACCAACCCTGGGCAGGTGCCAACGCACCGCAGGGCACACACACTCACACAAACACACTCTCACTCACACCTTATGGGCCAATTCAGAGTCGCCAATTAACTTATTTTGCATGCCTTTGGATTGTGGGAGAAAACTCGTGCCCAGGACCGTCTCATTGTAAGGCGGCAGCGCTAAGCACTGCGCCACCGTGCCGCCCAAGATATTAAGTTGTGTTTTATAAATGAAAAAAGACTCCCATGGTACATTCTTTCTTGTACTTTAGTAAGTGTAGACCAATAAAGTGTTATATGAGGACAAGTGGTGTTGAAATTAATCGCATAATCGATGCATCAGGCTTTTCATTATATTTCGTTATATTGGGGCAGTTGGTGGCGTAACGGTAACGTAACGGTAGGGTGTTTACTCCGTGATCAGAAGGTCGCAGGCTCGAATCCAGGGCTGGTAAAGTTACCACTGAGGTACTCATGAGCAAGGTACCGTCCCCAAGCACTACTCCCCGGGCACTGCCCTTGTTAGCTGCCCACTGCTTCTTCATGGATGGGTCAAATGCAGAGGTCACATTTTGTTGTGGTGCACTGTGTGCTGTGCTGTGGTGTGTTCACAATGATAAATAATCACTCACTTTCAACCGTCTGTCCGCTGCCCCCTAGTGGTCTGTGTCGGCATTACAGGTGGTACGTGGCATGCAGTCGTCATTTACTACTGAAATCACTTTTTGAATATTATATATTTAATTTTCAAAAACAAATTTCAGATGATTTGGGCATCTTTATGAATAATGAATTTAATGCAAATATCTAAAAAGTAATACACAAAAATACTCCCTTCCACACTTAGACTTCCACACGAAGTTGAAAACCCCTGGATTATATCATGACATTGCTTGGTGATTTTCTAGCTAAGGCATAAAAATTCAAGTTTAAAAGAACATGCCCGGGAGCAACTATGGCCGGCCCAAATCGATTTGATTCTAATCGTAATCAAATCGAATCGAGAGACCAGTGACGGTTCACACCTCTAATAAGAACCAATTAACTTGTGACTATTTACAAATGATAGGAAGGAACAACCTTGTGGCTATAGTTGTGTGTAGGACAATGAAACCTTTCTGAATGTAAAAATGATTCATGTTAAACCATGAAGAAATACTTTATGGTCCTCTTAAGAGCACAGTCTGTATGAAACCATATAATCCTCCTACTTTTGGCACAAATATATTATTCATATATTACAGTCAGAAAGAAATTGGACATCAGCTCCATTCTCCAGCATATTGGATTTGAAATGAATCAAGTATGGAGGTTAATGTGCAGAATGGCAGCTTTAATTTAACTCTATTTACACATATATTGGGTGAGCCATAGGGGAGTATGCCTGGGCTCCCTTTACACCTTGATTGATCATGTGTAGTAATTGTATAACTGAAGAGTATTTTTTTGATCATTGCATCCTGCACAAGATGTGCATCTGAACAAAGCTATTGTGAGACTGAAAAATCTAAAGACAAATTGAAAGCAGTAAAAAATCATTTGTACTGAAAGATAAATTGTACTGAACCTTTCATAACCATTGACAATCATGTCTCTTTAGCTTTTAAAAATATAACATACTGATATCATGTGTCATCTCGAGTAACACATCAAACTAAATTTCTAATCAGTAGGGGTGCAGAAAAAAAAGGAAACGAATCGATTCTTTTTCTGCCGTTTCAAAGAAAATGATTCATATTTTTTCAAATAACGTAATAGCACTTGTTTACTTTACTCCCCGGCACGACTCCACAACAGAAGGCATTTAAGGTTACCTTTCCTATAGAACAGGTCTATGCCTTGCCCTTTTATTAAACAAACTAACCTCATGTTATTCATCATATTTACACGACGGCCCGTCATCTCTGATTTTACGTCTCCATGAGCGCACACACACACAGTACACGTTAACTTCATTCTGATTCTAAAAAGTGTTGCGCAAGTTGTATTAAAAAATTGACTTAATGCTGAGAATCAGTTTAAATTGTAGCCTGAGAATATTTGTTTTACTGTAAACCTTTAAACCTGTATTGAATTGTGAATTGAATCGTGAGCCCAAGAATTGGAATCGAATCGAACTGTGAGATTTTTTGAATTGCCTTTGCAGCAGGGCAAAGTTACAATACAATGCTTCAGCAGATAATTTGGGGAGTTTCAGGGCTCCTGAATGTGGGATATCTATGTCACATACTTAAGTTATTAAGTAGAATTGGATTTATCAAATGAATATATTATTATATTTCTTTTGATTGTGTATTATCCCCAGTGCCTTTTGGCATTCGGAAATGGAGAGATATTTATAAATGGGCCGTGACACTTACACGGTCCATCTAAAATACATTGTCACTGTAGGTATTTTTAATTCTGGCGGCAGAAATACAGAAAAATGAAAACTGTCAATCGGGCGTGATGTGGACGGGTTTGACCTTTCTAACCCACTGGAAGAGAAATTGAAGGAGGCTCCTGCCCTAGTCCTACTGGAGAAAGCCATTTTTTAAAGCGTCGACTGCTGAGACATAAATGTATTGAGAGGAGACACGCTGCGTGGACGGCAGTAAGCATACAGACCGATCTCAAAGGCGCAAACATTTTGACATATGCTTCACACAGTTGATATCGTAACGGTTAGGGCGTTCGCCTCGTGATCGGATGGTCGCCGGTTTGAATCCCAGAACCGGTAACGGTACCACTGATCCACTCAAAGGCACTCGTGATCGAGGTGCCGTCCCCAAGCACTGCTTCCCGAGCGCGGCCCATGTTAGCTACCCCCTGCTCCTTCACAGTGACCTTTGGGTCAAATGCAGAGGGGACATTTCTGTGCTGTGGTGTGTTCACAATGACAAATAATCATTCACGTTCACCTTTACAGGGCTAAGCATTCTAATACGCTGATGGTTCACTGCGCCAATATTGAGCCTCATTCACCAAAAACATTTGTGACGTTCTAAAACGTCATTTTTCTCACATGCGTTCTTAAAAAACATGAGTGAATGCCAATTTTTTAAATGAAAACAGTGTAAGTAGGTTTTAAGAACAAATATTATTTGTGTAAGGTTGGTTAATGAGGTCACTTGTCTCCAAATCTTTTCGTTCAACGCTGTAAAGATTCTTTTTTTCATATTAATGTGACCAATTGTAACAGTGTCTTCTGATTCAGAAGCATGGTAGCTAAATCCACAGATGATCTGTCCTGTGTTAACTGGCCCTTTGCACATGTTCACACACATACACACACACACACGTGGCCCTGTAGGAGTCTGGAGAGATCAGTATTAAGAGTTAGTGATGCACTGGTATTCTCGGCCACTATCTGTGTCCTGGCTCGCTTTCACCTCTGTCTGGCCACAGAGTTGCTATCCAATCAATCCCATTGCTCTCTAACCCTTCACACACCACTCACTCTCACTCCGACACACACACACACACACACACACACACACACAAACATTAGCCCCAGACACAAGGGCAGGCTGAAGAGCTGTGGGCAAAAGAGAGAAGACCCCCTCCTGCTGAGTGCAATTGGGATTTGAGAAAGTTAAACACCTCTCAAGCACAAATTCCAGCCTGGGCAGCAGAGAGGGGATTCTTCTCCTCCTCAGAGCCCACTCCGGCCATCAGGAGGTCAGTTCCATCACTGATGTTCCTGCCCATTACACACACACACTCACACGTTAACACACAGTCACACACACAGATACACTGCCTTCCCGCTGGTGTGGAGAGGCTGAGCTCTCTTTCGCTCTCGTTTACTCTCAAACCGTGCTGTCAACACTTTCGTGGCTGCCCTTGACTCTCCCAGCGTTCCTTGAGAAGACAAGGTTGAGGAGGACAAAAGCTTCAAAGCTAAAAGGTGGATATCTTGCAAGCGAGCTCCGACAAACGGGCCGAGTCGGAATACATTGATTTTTTGGGGGGAGTCTTTCTGCTCTCTGCGTCCCGAGAGTTGAGGGCAAAGGACTGCCTTTGATTTTGGGTCCGACATAAAGAACTAACATGACAATTAAATGATTAGCCCGCAGTGTCATGGCCTGATCTCACATTTTCGACAGCCGAGACAGAGAAAAAGAGAAAAGCGGCACGAGCAAGAGCAGCTTGGGTGAACTTTTGAATAGCACACTGCAAAATACAATCAATATCGGGATTTGGGGGCAAGAAAAAAAAAAGGGTTAAACTCTCTGCCGCTAAAGGTCAGGCAGACATTGGCTTGCTTTTTTTCGTGCCTTCCAGCATGAGGATGTCAAAATGAAGAGCTGTCGTCGTCCGGTTTCAGCTTTGATGTGTAAAGGGGACAGAAGACGTGGAAAATGGCACAAAATTCAAAAAGCGCTCTGTGTGTGTGTGATGGGGGGGGGAAACGCATTATGGAAACAGTGCTATGGGCCTTGCACAGGAATCCGTCCCTGTCGCTCTCTTATATTCCTGTCATTTCGGGGGCTTAACGTCATCACAGACGCTAAAACCCCCAAACATGATTATAACGCGCGTCCAAACCTGTTAAGACACCCTGACGTGGGTCTTTCACTTTCTATCACATCCTCATGTTCCCCTTCACCGGAGAGGGGTAAAAAGGAGTCAGATATCCCGAATTGACTGAAGGGTCCGTGACAAGGTTTAAGGGCAAAAGCCGACAGGCCCTTAACGCCCAACATAATCTAACTAAAGCCATTATTCAGCCTGTCACAACCTTTACTCTTCACCTTCGTCCCATTCATTTGGGGAGTTTACAGCACTTCAACTGCCGCCCCATAGCTAACGACAGTTGGGATGCTACGCAGTTTAGCTGGACTGGATCCTTTGCGTCCACTAGGGGCCAGTTTTCTGGGATTGCCTGATGAATTGGTATGTCTTTATAAAATTAATAACATGTAGCTACACAGCCAGTCAAAAGTTTGGACACACCTTCCCATTCAGTGTTTTATTCTTCATTATCATGACTATTTCCATTGTAGATTCTCACTGAAGGCACTATGAATGAACACATATGGAATTATGTAGTAAACAAAAAGTGTGAAATAACCCAGAACATGTTTCATATCTTAGATTCTTGAAAATAACCACCCTTTTGCTTTGATCACTGCTGTGCACACTCTTGGCGTTCTCTCGATGAGCTTCATGAGGTAGTCACCTGAAATGGTTTTCCAACAGTCTTGAAGGAGTTCCCAGAGATGCTGAGCACTTGTTGGCCCTTTTGCCTTCACTCTGCGGTCCATCTCATCCCAGACCATCTCGATTGGGTTTGGTCAGGTGACTGTGGAGGCCAGGCCATGTGGCGCAGAACTCCATCACTCGCCTTCTGGGTCAAATAGCCTTTACACAGTTCATTCATAGTTTTGATGCCTTTAGTGAGAATCTACAATGTAAATAGTAATGAAAATAAAGAAAAAACATTGAATGGGAAGGTGTGTCCAAACTTTTGACTGGTAGTATATGTGCAGTTGGTAGTGTAATAGTTAGGAAGTTGATCATAGGGTCACTGGTTCAAGTCCCAGAGAGTAAAGGTACCACTGAGGTACTCATGAGCAAGGTACTGGCCCCAAGAACAATATATATATATACATTCATTCATTCTCTGAACCGTGTAATCACTATTGGGGTCACAGGGACCGGAGCCTACCTGGGAACCATATGGGTGCAAGACAGGGACCAACCCTGGGCAGGCGCCAACACACCACAGGGCACACACACTCACACAATCACATTCTCATTCACACCTTATGGGGCCAATTTAGACTCACCAAGTAAACTACAGTGCATGCTTTTGGACTGTGGGAGGAAACCGGAGCACCCAGAGGAAACTCCACACAGAAAGGCCCTACAGATGAACCCGGAAACGATCCGGGGACCTTCTCGCCATGAGGCAGCAGCGCTAACCACTGCACCACTGTGTTTCCCATATATAATATATACTGTATATTTCTTTAAACTTTTATATTTACTATTTACTTTGTCTGGTCACAGAAAGTCTTTTTTTAAAAGACTAAATAAGTATAAATATACTTACAGTAGCATGTAGAATATAGATAGTTTAAACTATGGGTGTTGGTGGCCTAGTGATTAGTCACTCGCCTCTGGTGCAAGAGATTGTGGGTTTAAGTCCCATTTCTGGCACTGCCATCATTGGGTCCCTGAGTAAGACCCTTAACCCCAACTTGCTCCAGGGAGACTGTCCCTGTAATTAGGAAATGGAAGTCACTCTGGATGAGAGTGTCTGCTAAATGCCGTAAATGTAAACATTGCTTTTGTAAAAAGAGTCCTACAAAAGATTATTGATAGAAACATGTCATAAACCGAGGGACTTGTCATGTTAAACCACATCCACTGTCCCTGAACGTCACTCACCTTTCTTTATCAAGTCCTCCTGCCATTTTGCAGATGGCCCAGAAAGATGACGACGTCAGCAAAAACCTGCGCTTACCCAAGAAGTAAAACCTGCCAGGGAAGAAGGGGGGGGCGGGAAGTGTAGGGGGGGGTGGAGTATCACCGAAACAAAGAGGAGTGTGTTTACAAGTGCAAAAACAAGCACATTACGTTCAAACAATGGCAGGCCGACTTCAATCCTCATCTCAACCTTCACAAACTCCCCCCACCCCAACCCCTCCCGCTCACATCCCCCAGGGGGCTCCAAGACCTTCCTTCATGTTCAAAGATTATCAGTTAATCCAAAATGTGCACGAAAGGCAGACAGGGAGAGGGAGGGAAAGAAAAGAGAGTGAGAGAGAAAGAGAGAGAGTGAGAGAGAGAGCATTTGAGGGGGTGTCAGAGCTTTTCCTATTTGTTTGTTGGCTTTCATACTAATCCATTGGAACACTACACTATTTTTCTTCTCCTCTCTCTCTATCTCTCTCTTTCGCGCGCTCTCTCTCTCTTTTGGCAGGGTGGGGGAGTGGGTGAGTAAACGTTTCAGACCCATTAAATGGGAGACGAAATTTTCAATGGATAGCATGCGCAAGTATTAATTGTAAAGGCCATTATTTGGTGTCCATGAGGCTGAATCAGCTTAGCCACTCCAGTCCCCCATTTGCATACAAAATGCTTTATTTTGGCAATCAATGAAAGTGCTCCACTGTACGTGAGGCTTATCACATGCTTGCAGGGAACGGATTCCTTCGCCATCTCGTTAAATTCTGTTGATGCAGAACAATTTGAAACATGGCACGGGCTGCAATGACATTTAAAGATGCCTCGGCTTAATTATATTTTGCAAACATTTGGGTTGTTTGTCCTCGGGGATAAAGTGCCTCCACTACAAAGTTAACTTGTTAATAATTCAGAAAAGAAGTCATCTCTCTCTCTCTCTTTTCCCTCTTCCTCTCCCTCTCTTGCTCTCCCTCTCTTTGTGGAGCACCAATCATTATCTCCTATTAGAGCTGGTTAAGGGCATTCAAGGTGCCGCCTGAATGCCGTGGCCGGACGCTCTCATGTGTACCTGCTTCAGATAGAGAGCACAAAAGTTGAAAATTCCAGCATGAGAGCAACTGTGGCAGAACTAGAAAGGAACTTACCCCTTCCTGTCCAAACTAATCTTGCTAATCTTTCCCTTCCATAGCAGTCTAACAAAGAAATAATACTGCAACAACCGACCGCTTTACTAAAAGTGGTTTTATCTCCAAAAGATTCTAAACCGAATGCTACCATCATGGGTTGCTCAGAAAATTGAAGTTACAACATGGGAAGTGGTTAAAACAAACATCCTAGACAGATTTCAAGCTCTCAAATGGTAGAGTAATATTGCAACATGGACAATGCAAGCTTTTTTGTTTGTTTTAGCATTATTAACATTTAGCTTTCAGTTACTTTTTCCAGCACCGAGTCTATATGTTTATCCCTTTGATGCATCGTGCAATTCAAAGATCACACATTTGAATCAGATCTGAGACCTGTGTAAATCAAAACACATGCCTGAAAGGGTTCAATTACGATCTGTGTTTGGTTCTTATGTCTACAGTATTAGTAGATTGTGTTATTCATCTTGTGTTGTCTGGATTTGCCCTGAATAACTCCCACTGTGGGCTAATAGGGGTTCCAGTAATTCTGTATTTTAGCCAGTTAGAATCAGAATTCAGTGAGTGCTTATTTGTCATTGTGACCACAGTGCACCACAGCAAAATGAAGAAGCAGTGGACGTCTTTTTGGTAGCGCCCGGGGAGCAGTGCTTGGGAATGGTGCCTTGCTCATGAGTACCTCAGTGGTACCCTTCTCAGTCCGGGACTCAAACCGGCCACCTTTCGGTCATGGGTCCAACTCTCTAACCGTTACACTAGCAAAAGCCTGCTCGGTCGAGACAGTTTTCTGCTAAATGCTGAAATGTGCAAATGTGAAATTGTGAAATATTCTGAGATTATAAAATATTTTTATTATTTATTATATTTATTAATGGTTAGTCCACCATTAATGCTGTTGGTTTACACCATGTTAGAGCACTAGAGTAGCCACAGGTTAAAACACACTCTGATATTTAAGTTTTATATTTACAACAGTGATTAGACGCTCTTATGTAGAGTGACTTTCATTTCATAATTACAGGAACAGTCTTCCTCAAGTAAGTTGGGGTTAAGGGTCTTGCAGTTGGTGGGGTAATGGTTAGGGAGTTCGCCCTCTGATCAGAAGGTCGCCGGTTTGAAACCCCGACCGGTAAAGCTGCCACTGAGGTACTCCTCAGCAAGGTATCGCCCTTGAGCGCTGCCCATGTTAGCTGCCCACCGCTCCTTCACGGATGGATCAAATGCAGAGGTCACATTTCATTGTGGTTCACTGTGTGCTGTGCTGTGGTGTGTTCACAATGACAAATCACTCAGTTTTTTCACTTGTTTTTACTTGCTTAAGGGGAACAATGGTGGTAGTTCTGGAGGCCAGGGAGAGCTGGATTTGAATCTACAACTTTTTGTAAGCTCTGCCGACGATGGTCAGAGCTTAAAGAGCCTCTTACTTATATTTAAATGTTGTATCGGCCTTTTCATGCACTCATCTCATATTTACGAGGTTTCGAACGCGACTCGAACTCAGCATAACTACTTAGAAAAGTCTATATCAAGTATTGACTAGTGTACAGAACACATGCAGGTTAGCCTCTACACTGCACCAACATTTTTTGGGAAAACAGCCCTGAAAAATACGAAAATATGATTCTGGAAATGAGACTGCTGGAGGTATGCTGGAGAAGTATAGGAAAACAAACAGGGTGCAAACATATACAGTACGCCAGATAGAGAGCAGTGTTTGATGTGTGCACTTTAATGTATCTAGCAGCGCAGAAGCCTTTTCCCCCAGTGCCGCACCCCTTGATGCGCGGCATAAACTTTTAACGCCAGCGGAATTAACGCGTCTTCCCCGATTCATCAATACTCGCTAACATCAAACGGCACGCGTGTTGGGGGAACGCTTTTATCTCAGAAAGGCGCGGACGTGGCATCCATAGCTAAGTGACTTCCATTCTACACTTTTATTTACATTGCAAGTTAAATTTGCTGCTGCCTCCGTTTGCCAAGGGCTTTCGCCATCGAATAATCACACAAGTATACAGTACACACACACACACACACACACACATACTCTCAGTGGCTGGGGCTGCTCCTAGAAAATAGGCCTGGCGGTCCTTTTCTAAACAAATCCGTTTGACTTGGCCCTAATTTGTTCTTAGCGAGTTCTCATAATCTTGCTGCACTAAATCTGTAGATACAGATCTGCGTTTAAGAAAGCAGGAGCACTTAAAAAGTAACTGCCGCCACACGTCGAAACGAATCACGAAAACCAAGTTTGAGATCAACGGAGCCGATTACACTGTGCAACAAAGAACGCATGAGGAAGATACAAGGCCGCTCCATTCGAGCTGACCTTTTAATTTCTTGGTTTCCTTTAATCAGGCGAGCTCATTTCAGCATTTGCTCTTTTGGCGCTTCATATTAGTTACAGTAGTTGAGCGAAACATGGCACATCACTATTTCTGATTTGGATTTCAACAAAAACAATGAACTGCAGTGAGCTGTATGTTGTTGCGCTTCCTTTTCTTTTCTGCACTTCGTTTCATTGCTTTGTTATATTGTCTTGTCCCATTTCCACTGTCTTTTATGATTCAAATGCTTCATCATTTTGCTCCCCAAATGGCATTATCCGGAGCGACTTCCGTTTCCTAATTTCAGGGGCAGTTTCCCTGAGAGGAACTTGGGGTTAAAGTCTTCCTCATTGACTTAATGGTGGCAGTGCTGGAGGTGGGATACAACTTCTTGGTCCAGAGACGAGTATCCTAAGCACAAGACCACCACCAACCTTCTGACCTCTCTATGTGCTTGTATATGGTTGGGTTTATAATAAACTTGCTTGAACCTGAACCTGAACCTTCTTCCGGCTGCCCCTGATAGTGTTCACCACAGCATATATTCACTGCTCAGCTTCATCTCCAACAACCATGAGTTGGAGAAGGTGGAGAACCTGATATTGTGACATCAGGAGAAGTGAATCCAACTGAATCCATCAGCAGAACCTGTTGGTGGATTTCAACAGGAGATAGCAGTGGTCCTACACCCTCTCTGCATCAATGGGAGATGTAGGACCAGTGAGCTCCTTCAAAAATCTGGATTTTCACATCACTGAGGATCTGACGTGGGCTGAACATAGTATTTAACAGATCTAATCTGTCTCATGACTAACCATACCCAGCTTGAGATCCCTGTTAGTGACTGAACAATCCAACGCTTGGTGAATTCTGCTTCTCTACAGTGATACTAGGAATTTTTCACTTTGGCACTCAGGAAAGTGTATTATCATAGAACATCAACAAAAAGCACTACACAAGAGTGATCCAGGGAATGGAATTAGCACCTTTACAGTACATTTACACCCGATTATCCAGTTATCAAGTTACCAAGATCATCAGAGACTCTTCCCACCCCAGTCGCTGTCTGTTTGATCAGCTGAAATCAGGAAAAAAGCTTTATGAATATCACGGGCAAAAAACAGAGAGACGCAGGAGGAGCTTCTACCCTCAAGCTATACTACTTCTTAACCAGGAAGTTTTTTAACGGTTCAAAATAACTCCAACTAATAAACTCATGCGCATTCCATCTCCTTGTTACCCACCTGCTGTTCTGTGTTCTTAATGAAATATCTCTCTACACTGTACGATACATAATTATACACAAAGTATAGTTACATCTTAACATCAATATTTTAGTTTTTTCTTTCCACATATTTCTAATTCTTATGATTCGTGTTCATGTGACGTGGTGGGGCTGAGGTTTGCGACACAGCGACAAGGTCCTGAGTTCGATCCCCAGGTCGGCTGTAGGGCCTTTCTGTGTGGAGTTTGCATGCTCTCCCTGTGCGCATGTGGTTTCCTCCCACAGTGCAAAGGCATGCACTATAGGTTGATTGGCCCCATAAGGTGTGACTGAGAGTGTGATTGTGTGAGTGTGTGTGCCCTGTGGTGTGTTGGTGCCCACCCAGCTTTGGTCCCCACTTCCCGCCCATAGTCACAGGATAGGCACCTTCTGATCACGGGGCAAACCCCCTACCGTTACGCCACCAACCCTTAGCAAAAAGTAGTATACTTGAAGTTCATTTTATTAAGTATGCTTGAGTATAAGTATAGCAAGTATACTACAGACCATGTACCTTGTAGTGTACTAGAAAGTATACTAATTTAATACTTCTTCGGACTAAATTGGAACATTTTTAAGTTTATAAAAGTATACTTTAAGTATACGTTATAAGGTCATTTTAAGATTACAAAAGTATACTTTTAGACTTTAGTAGACTTTTCTTTATACTTATCAGTATAAGTCAAGTATACTTCAGTATACTATTCTTAAGCATAGAAAATATAGTATATACAAAGTAAACTTCAAGTATACTGCCTCAGTTTTAGTATATAATAAGTATACTCGTAGTACACTTGAATAAACTACTTTTTGCTAAGGGAACTGCCCCTTTATCATTCAAACTCAAAACTAGTCTAGGACTAGTCTTAATCCTCGACTTGGAAACTTAACAAGACTTAACAAGCTTGTTAAGAGAGCTGGTTCTGTCCTGGGCTGCACACTGGACACCATCGAGGAGGTGGCGGACAGAAGGATGCTAGTAAAACTGTCATCCGTTATGGATAACCCATCCCACCCCTTGCACGACACTGTGGAGGTTCTGAGCAGCTCCTTCAGCACAAGATTGTTACACCCACAGTGCAAGAAGGAGCGCTTCCGTCGATCATTCACAGCTATAAGACTTTACAACACATCACTGCAGTGACATACACATGTTTGTGTACATTGCTTTTGTTGTTGTGCAGTATTTAGACATACGTAATACTCAACTCATCCCCTTCTCTGTTCATCCATATTACTTGCACTGTCATCCATATTACTAGCACTTATATTTTTATTTATATTTATACAGTTCAGAAATTGTTTTTTATTGTTTTTATTGTTTATATTGTTATTCTGTTGATCCTTTGGATCCTGTTAACTGTCTTTTTTACTACTGCTGCTGTTTCTAAGGAATTTCCCCGTTGTGGGATTAATAAAGTTAATCAATCAATCAATCAAGAAACTGGCCCAAAAAGTCTGTCACCCCAAAACAGGACACATGCTACGTGGTGTTTCAGTTTCCGTGACAGCATATGGACAAGCTAGAACGCAAGTGAAATCAATCAACAGAAACAAACCAACTAACTCAAACAGGACGAGCATCTAAACATCATAACTCACGACTAAACAGATCAGATTAAAGTAGGACCAAGAAACTCAACTGAAAAATGTGTGGGAACAAGAACAAGACCATACTGAGGAAAAACAAACCAAGATGTAACTCTCCCGTTTATGCAGGTTTGGGACTAGTATTAAGAAAACACTGTGCATCCTGTGTAGCTGGGTTCTGTATATTATTATCCATGTTCTTTCAAATGGTTTTTACAGCTGCAAACTCGATGATTTTGGCACTTGACCCCATACAAATTGCAAAAAAAGGAATTAACTTCAATTTCGGCCTGTGGAAATTCCCAGTAAAGATCTTGTCGCAGGAACCCGAGTCAATACCTTAAAGAAAAATGGTTGGATGTTGTAGTTACTTAGATCAACATCGATCGTAAACCAGCCGTTATTTTACATTGACACTGATCACACACTAGCCGTTACTTACCTTTTCTAAGCTTCTCAGAATCAGCGCAGCAATTTGCACGCTGCCTCGTAAGTGCTTCGCATCCTGACCCCTGATCCGCAATGCTGGGGGAGAAAAATGTCAACCAACGTCCCTGACTTGAGCATTTCATATTGACGTAAATGCCTTTTTAACCCTTGCTAGATTACCAGCTCTCTCGCTCTCTCTCGCTTTCTTCAGACAGTATTTCTTTGCTGTCGGTTCACCCTCCGACTGCGAGCACAAAAGACGGCAAAGACGTGCCACGGTTCAGTTCTATTCCTGTGTTTGGCGGCATGTAGGTGAGCGTGTGTGTGTGTGTGTGTGTTTTACATGTGCCATTTAGTCTTTCATCGAGGGTTAACACAAGGTGGTTGCACAAGCAGCTGCTCGTATGTGCATGTCAAGCCGAGAGTATTCAGGTTTGCTTTTTCTGTGTGTGTGTCTGCTTCTGCTTCTGCGTGTGTGTGTGTGTGTGTATTTGTGTGTGTGTGTGTGTCCAGCATCTCACCCACGCGCAACTAAACCTGCAATTTTGTCGGGCATCTCACACTGTGCCACGGCTCCGTGCTACAGCGCCACCTTAAATAATGTAATTTCCCCCCTGCTGGCCGAGATCAAAGCCCCTATCGGCTGAACTTGAGCTCCTCCACCTTCATGGTGAGACCCCCCAAGACTCCCACACACACACTCTACCACACACACATATACACGCTCGCTAAGAGTCTAACACGGTCCAAAAACAAAGACGCGGCTCGCCGTCAAACAACTCTATATGTCACACAAAACCAATCAATTGCCACTCGCCAGTTTGAAAACACCCTCGTCTGCGGCGCCGCTTTCTGAACGAGAGGTCAGGTGGAGGTAATTACCTCGCCGGGACGTTAACCGCGTTAGGGCCTCGGTGTTTAGAGGCGTGACACACTCACGTGGCGTCAGTCGTTCAAGCCGAGGGTTTTGAGCCTCGCCAGTGTGATGTCCGTTGCCCTGCCTCTAAGACACACAACACGCCCTTGGCCATGAAAACAGCAATCTACATGCAAATGTGATTTTTTTATTTTCACCCCCCTCCCGCTCACCAACCCCTTCTCCCCTCCACCCCCCACCACACCACACCACACCCCGCCCCAATTCATCTGCTTATTTGACTTCTCTTTACATTTCAATATTTTTCTTTACAGTTTACATTGAAATTCAAAGCCGAGTGAGATCTGTGAAATGCGAACTCGCCTAGGCCTGGCTCTACTGGAACGGACGAAGAAAAAGAAGGGAAAAAAAGCAGGAACCGGATCTGGACCGAGTGACGGATGCGAGTTTGGTTGCAGCACCTGCCGGCGGATCTGATTAGGGTTTTTAAAGCTGCTCTCCAATCTTCATCAGACACAGCATCTGCTGTCTCGCTCCGCACACCATATATCATCATCACCATCAAGCCACCCCACTGCACTGTCCAGCCATTACTCACTTACAAACATGCACACACACACACACACACACCTGACAGACCTCCACCTTGCCAATTCCAGGACACATGCACACTCTTCCAATGTACAGCATGCAGTTTTGGGAAGCTACTTTTAAACGGTAGCTTTTCAAGCTACAAGCTTCTTATGATGAAAAGTATCTAAGTTACAGTCAAACTACTATTTTACTATAGCAGTTAGCTACACTACAAGCTACAGAGAAAGAGTAGTTAACTACATTGAACTTTTTTCATCCAGTAATACCTAATATTTGTGCTGGACATCATAACCAAACATCATAACCAACGACTAAACATTCATTCATGGGAGCCTATTCCAGGAACTTACGGGCGCAACGTGGGGAACACTCAAATGTCTAAGTTCTGTCCGGAATCAAACATTTTAATTAATACAGCCGGAGATTCTTGCTTCCATCTTTGCCAAGGTGGACTCCATCTTCCAACTCCATGTTGCAGTTGCCAAGAGCGCACTGTGATGCAACAAGATGCCACTCCTTCCAATGCAATACAAGTCAGAAACACCTGGTAGTTGAAAATACCAGGGAAAAAATAAGCATTGTCTTTGTAATGAAGTAGCGGTAGTGCCATGTTACATCAACATTTATTAAAACGATAATTACTGCAAAATGTACAGGGTTTTAAAAGTAGCTTCACTACTGCTAAGCTACTCAGAAATCTAGTTAGGTTAGTAGTGTTCATCATTTTATTTTAGCTTCTCCTCAATACTGGCACAAATCCTCTCCAGGCCTGTCCCATGCCAGCACACACACACACACACACACTCTACACCCCCTGTGGTCGCGCCTTCACCCCCTCGGCACCGGCATCTCCGCAAAGGACGAGGATTTGTAACAGTATGTCCTTCACTGCGCTCAAAGCCTGCTTCATCCCCCCCATCAATACCAAATAAAAATTAAACCCTACTCGATATATAAGAGCGAGCATTGATTTAATATTTCACCTCGCCACCGAAAGGAGCCTTTGCTCTCACACTCGACTCGCAATTTGGAAATAAATTGACTGATTTAGACGGAGGCCGAGGAGAGCGACGAAAGGGGGGAGAGAGAAAGAGAGAGAGAGAGAGAGAGAAAGAAAGCAGGCTTGATGCGAGTCTGCAGTAGCGCCACTGAGTAAGGTGACATTGCACAACAAATCACTGGCATGAATATAGAGAAAGCAAACGATTGCTATTTCTGAAAGCAATTTTGTTTGGGCGAAGGTGTGTTGATTGCCATGTATGTGAATCCATTGCTGGCGGAGAGACACGCGGGGAGCACTGACGTTTCATAAGAGCCCCGCGCCATATTTTGCCGTTAGCATAACAATAAGACGGGCCCCGACTTTCATAAAAGAGTACGGAAAAACATTTCTCCTCTTTTCTCTTTTTTTCCTCTCGTTTGGGGAAAATTGCAAGGCACATTCGGGCCGGAGGTTGAGGTGGCACAAAGGCCTGGACTTTTTGCTGCGGTGGGTCCGTTGTCTTTTAATTGAGCCTAATGAAGAATAATTAAGCAATTAAGTGTTGATAATGGAGAGGGCTCAGTACACAGATAAAAAAGGAAACCGGAATGGAGGGAGAGGTTTAGAACCGGAGGCGATGTTAACCCCCAAACACACACACACACACACTCTCCCTCTCTCTCTCTCTCTCTCTCTCTCTCTCTCTCTCTCTCTCTCTCATAAATGCAGTCCTCTCAATAGCATCACAAGTCCAGGCTAAAGAGACCAATTTACTTTCCAAACTTGTAGGCCGGTTTCCGTTGGACAACTTTAAATCGCTTTTCGCCCATATGATCACAGAGTCACGCATGTGGTCAATGTCAGAATGTAATACTTCCCTTTCTGATTCTGACCCCCCTTCACCACATACACACTTTTTTTTTGACAGGCACAACGTGCTATTTTTCGCCATTCCCCATTAGCGGGGTTTATTTTTTAAGCGAGGGAATGATGTGCACTTATTTAAGTTTCCATGAGAACCAAGCAAAGCTTATTTTAACAACACGGCAATTACCCCCGAAATATGGAAATAGCAGGCCGGCCTATTCACAGTCAAACTGGCTGGAATAAAAAAATTATATAAACCTGGAATTGGGATGGGGAAGAGAGGGGGGAGGCGACAGTTATAAAATTATATTTTCTCATCTTCAAAGAGGGAGCGAAGACGAAACTTGAGGCTCGGAATAACAATAAATGAAATCCTTAATGCTGCAGTGTGTGTAACTGCTTAAGAACTTCCACAGTGCGTGAAAAAGGACGTGTGACAGTGGGGGGAAGCTGCAGTGTGATACATCTGTGTAGGTTCCAGAATAATCTTTGTTAAACTGATGCTGGTCCGGGCCTGATAATCAATCCATAAGCCATTTCTCTGTTGAGGGTGCTCAAATGCACAGTTGTTTCCAGGGATTAAGAGATTATAATTGGGTACAGGGCCAATACTGTGTCTGGTGCCAGCGTTTTCACGAATTATTTCAACATGAACGATGCAGAGGGCGATGCATGTCACGGGTAAATGTGTAATTGAAGTACTTTGTGGAATTCATTCATCTGTGTGTTACACTTACATTAAGCATACACATTTATATTAACCATATATACACACTGAAGTGGAGATCTGCCTTTTATCTCTCCGACGCGAGAGCAACAGCGTGGACTCATCACACTGCATCACACAAATACAATATGTCTTTTAAAACTTTTTTGTTTTATTTTATTTTTGCATTTATATGTAATCTACCAGCAGCTCACATAGATCATATGCATACGTGTTTAATTACAGGAAGGTGTTTTTGTCATTTGTGTGTTGGCAGTAGCTATTAAGAAATTACTATTGACATTTTAATGTACAGCTAAAAACATATCAAATATCAAAAATGTAAAATGTAAAGATATTGGTGTGTAGCAGCTATATATTTTCTCCCTGCAGTTTACAGTAGGTTGGTTTCAGTAGAATCTAAAGTTACAAGGTTCGGGAGAGGGTCGATAACAGTGGCGGCAGCGCCATCTGCTGGACAACAAGATACACTGCACTAAATACCACCACCACTACTACTACCACCACCAATAATAATAAAAATAAATATTATTATTATTATTATTATTATTATTATTATTATTATTATTATTATTATTATTATTATTATTATTAAAAAATAAGAAGAACAGTAATAATTATAAAAACCATCAACCACACAGTTATTTAAACAATATACAATGCAAGTGTCAAAAAAGAAAATAACAATGATAATAAATCAACGCAGCCATTTAAACGAAATAAACCGAAATTCTATTATTATTATTTTATTATTATTATTAGTAGTAGTAGTAGTAGTAGTAGTAGTAGTAGTAGTATTATTATTGTTGTTGTTGTTGTTGTTATTATTATTATTTATTATTATTATTATTATTGTTGTTGTTGTTGTTGTTGTTGTTGTTATTATTATTATTATTATTATTGTTGTTGTTGTTATTATTATTATTATTATTATTATTATTATTATTATTATTATTATTATTATTATTATTATTATTATGTGCTGTTTTTAATGACTTCATGGCTGAGTTTTCCATTTGAAACATTTGATGAAATGAGTAACACTAATGTTATCAGAGACCGCTGCTGCTGCTGACAGATCGAGGTCCCGCCCACTTCCGCATAAGCAGAATAGAGTCCCGTCGGCGCGCGGCGGAGTCGGCAGTGCGAGCGGCATCATGTCGGTTTCCACCGTCCAGAAGATCACCTTCATCTCCTGCCTGGTGCTTGCGCATTCTTTATTCCTACCCAAAATGTTCTTGTCTAGAGGGCAGAAAGAAATCGTTCAGTCGGAGGGTAAGATGGTTTAAAAAAACAAGAAACCCTGTGGAAAATCCCTCGTGTTCCCCTTTTTCATGACGTTCCATCATCCCTTGCTTTCCGATTCCCATCTCCATCCTGCTCCGATGCCGTTCACCCAGCACCCGTCATACTGTTTTATTTTCACAGTACATGCTCCTAAACTGACCTTATTATACTAACAATTTTGGGGAATGAAAGGATAAAATATCGATAAATAAATATGTATAATCCAAAGAGTTAAGAGTTGCTTGTAAAACTGGGCTTACCGATTATGTACATATATTACAGAAGAACTGTTAGCATTAAGATGCGGCTGAAAATATAATGTTGATATTTATTCATCGTAGTATGCTGGTTTATCCAGACCCATATCTTACGGCAAATAATGTAGAATGAAAAAGCTCTTGTGAAGTTCTATTTGCTTAGATTAGCAACAGAATTGCCAAGTGAATTCATATCTTTAATTACAGGTTTTGCTGTGTCTGGATTGTCAGTGTAAAACGTGGTGCACTTGTTTTGCTTGTGTTCCAATTAGTTGCCCTGGACACCTTCCTCCATTGGAGATAGTTACAGCCAGCCTTTTCAGAAGACTATGATCACTGGCAAGTTGAGCCGCATTATGGCAAATCTTACAACCCAGAAGCCTTCTCCAGAAGCAAAGGTGCTGGAAAACCCAACCTACTTGGCCAGGTCATTCCTGTTTATGGATTTGGGATTTTCCTCTATATCATCTACATATTCAGAAGGTAAGATTTCTGTGAAACATTGTCCCCACTAGAGCCTAGCAAGATATTTCGCTTCTCCCCGTTATCCATATATGTTTTTGAAAGTCTGCTTTAAATCAAATGAGCTGCAGGATGTGCTTATTTCAACACGCATTTATCTTCTCATCATGTTTTTACAGAAATGGCAAAAATGTATGTACACAGATAGTAGCAATGCTGACTTATTTATAAATTATCGTGGCACATATGCATTTTTCTACTACAAATAAATAATATTTAAAGGTACCACTAAGGTAATTTATGAGCAAGATACTATCCTTGCTATCGCTCTCCGGCACTGGCAGAAGATCAGTTGCCCACAGCTCTCTACCGATGGGTTAAATTCAGAAGCCGATTTCTTTGTGGTGCTGTGCTGTGTTCACAATGACTAATAATCACTCACTTTAAATAATTTTGTTGCTAAAAGCTGAACATGAGATTTTACTGCACAGCACATGCATACTCTAGTGATGTCCATGCTTTAACAGTCGTTTTTCTTTTTTAATTCACCAGTAACTAATGTTAAATATTTGGGGGGAAATGGTTGAATAGCACGATGGAAGATCAGCTTAGATTGGTGATAGGATGCATCAAATGGTTGGTGATGGTCTTGTGTTTATTAGTTATTGCTAATTAAGACGGATTCAAATCTCAGCTTAAGCTGGCCACATCACAGTTAACGCCATTCAACTTATTCAAAAAAGATGATAAAGTTAATATCAAAAATATGACATTAGAAATATTCTGTCTCCCATAGCTCTCTCAGAAAGACAGATCAACCAAAGCAGAATGCAGATTCTCCATTTGGACAGCAGAATTTACAATGCAAGAAATACGTAAGTGTCAAAAAATGCATCTTTTTGGCTGTACTTTGAAAATGCATCATGTAAGATACATGGAAGAGTCACGTTGTTTACTTATTTGACTCATTTTAAAAGTTGCGTACTTACCCATGCATGTATTCTTACAATTGTGCTAACATCTGACTTTTCTTGAGACAGCCTTTCTAAAGTTTGTAACTTAGCTACGTGAATTGCAGTTAAGTAACTTGACTTGAATGAGAGCTTCTGGTAAAATGTAAATATACATTAGATATTTGCATGCTTGCCGCCACAGCGCAGGAGGTCCTGGGTTGATCTCGGTCGGCAAGTAGGGTCTTTCTGTGTGGAGTTTGCACGCCTCCCCGTGTTCGTATGGAGTTTTCTATTGTCCAAAGCATGCACACTATAGGTTGATTTTAAGCATTCTAAATTGGCGCCGTAAGGTGTGCTTGGGAGTGTGATGGTGTGAGTGTGTGTGCCCGCCTGACCAGTTCCGAGTTCCCGGGAAAGGTTTGTATCCTCATGCCCTGTTGGGATTACATGTTCAGCTAATGAATGAATTTAGATTTGGAGCACAAGCACTTTAACGGTAACTTGCTTTGATTTCACATCGTCACTTAAACCTTTTCTACTTTTTCAATTAAATGTATTGCTACGTATGACCAGATAGGTAGATTAAGACGCTTGTTCCAGCTTGAGGGAGATTTGTCCTTCCATTGTCAGACCTGGATTACAAGTGCAAGCTGCATTGTATCAGCCCAAAGGCTACATCTAATACCAAATTAATAGCGTGTCTTTCCGATCGGTGCTAAGAGGTTGCAGGCCCATTTATCTGATGGATGCCAAGGTGAAGGAAGAGAAAGTGACGGAGGAATCAACAAACTTCTCTCTTCTCGACAACCTGGAAGCAAAAGCATAATTCAATTTTGGTGGTGAAGAGTCATATCTATCTTTATTTTCAGATCTCTCTTTCCATAATTGGAATTAACAGATGGCTTCTTGGCCTAAAAATGTTCAAAGCCCAAGTCTGTAGATTAATATGACAATAAAGGCTTCCTGTGACAGAGGATCAGATTTGCATGAGTAATGAGGTCTAATTAATCACATGGCACAGACTTGACCCCTGTGATCTTCACTTCTGGGGTTATCTTAGTGAGATTAAGTATCATTCGATTTTTTCCCTTGCAGGTCAACATATACCATTAATCAAGTGGCTTGTGTGTCAAGTCAATTTGTGTTTTTTCTCTTTAAGGTCAAGAAAAGATATAACTGGTATATTATTATTATTATTATTATTATTATTATTATTATTATTATTTACTGTTTCTATGATGTTCCTATATTGTTTCTTTGGTTTTCAAACCTTTGTTTGGGGGTAAAATCTGTTTACTGGCTGTTCATTGTTGTAAAATCAAATATAAATCAAAAAATCCAAAATCCAAAAAATAATAAATCAAAAATGTAACGTTTAAATTAAATCAGTGTTTGTTGGCAGGGTTTCATTCTAAAATTTGGCAGACTTTTTTCCATACTCAATTTTCAGATTCTCATAGACTTCACCATAAAGCATATAACTACACTTTTTAATAAAATAAAATGATTTGACAATCCTAAACATGTAATCAATACGCTTTTGTCACACAATATCAGTCTATCATCAAGGCTTATTTATAATATAATGGGACAGTTGATAGCGTAACGGTTAGGGTGTTCGCCCCGTGATCAGAAGGTCGCTGGTTCTCATGAGCAAGGTACAAACCCCATGTTAGGTGCCCACTGCTCCTTCACGGGTTGGGTCAAATGCAGAGGTCACATTGGGTTGTGGTGCACTGTTGTGCTGTGGTGTGTTCACAATGACCAAATCACTCACTCACTTTCAATATTTAGTACAGCGCAAGATGTGTATCAGCAGCCCTGGGGAAGAAGCTGCTCTACCACTTACCACAAATCAATTCAGACCAAACCCAGACAAGTTCAATGTACAGCATTTTAGTTAGCAACGCTTCAACTTGTAGCGTGAGTGTTCTTCTGTCTTGTTTAGAGCTAAAGTCGCGCATAAAACTTATAAATCCTTATGTTGGTTTGCTGAACATAGTGAAGTAAATAATTTTCTTTTGCTGGGAGACGCCTCAAAGAGATATCACTTCAGACAGATTTATTTTATTACAGTAACAAAGTTATCAGATCACACAAGAGTCGCCATTGAACGAATTTTTCAAAATCAAAAGGAAAAATGAAGTAGCCTACATTTCTGAATTGTACAGAATCAACTTGTGGCTGTTGAGGGGCTCCAAATCACACTGCAAATCACATGTTCTCTGCTCCAAACATTTTAGCAGAATTTAAGGTATACTTCAGTGAAAAACGTAGCAGCAAATATCTGTAAAACACATATTTCAAAACCGCTTTTCCTTTTTTCTATACCAGCAGACCTGGAAATTATTAAAATTACATTCCATACTGCATAGGAGCCCTGTTGTTAATAAATTAAATTATTAGGTTATTAATTATTAAAGGCCACACTGGGAAAGAAACATAAAACTACACTTCACCTCAAACAAACCAAAAATGAAAATGATTCCATTTTTTTAAGAAGTGCATTAGAAAATCCAAAACCATTCAACTATTTTTACATTATGAGGATGAGCTCGTGACCGGAGATCTGGGACTTTGTGTCAGTGCTCAGCATGCCTGTTACGAAGCTTCTAAACCCTGTAATTTGATCTATTCCAGCTGGGACATGCAGATGACTCAACTACAGGCTGTAGACTGAGGCAGATGGAAGGGGTGAGGAGAGAAGAGTAACGGAAGCCGTCACCCGCCTGCCAGGTAAATGGCCTAGAATCCCCCTCTTCACATCGCTTCTCACCTCACCCATCAAACGGCTGACAGGGTAATGGCTCCGTCGCCATGGCCGCCCAAATGGAATCCATTCAAAAGAAAAATGAAAAGGGCAAATTCCAGGACGCATCACAGTATCTCTGAGTTTAACACGCCCTGCGTCTACGGGCTTCGCTATAAGTGGCAGAAAGAAACATTTGAAAGATAAAGATATTAATTTTGCTAGCTCCGAAGCAAGTCAGTAGATAAATCTATCAGGGAACAGATCGAAAACCTTATTGGAAAAAGATTGATTTCTTCCATGCAGTGCGAAGGCTTTAGTGACTGCAAGTAATTTTGAAACGCCCCACAAAGGAAATTATTGCGCTTTTATGGAAGAAGAACACTCACAGCTGCTGAAATGTTCGCCTTATTCATGCTGGTCATTTGGTTGGGCACTAAGCCAGACTTGAAGGGTCTTGTACGTGGATTAAGATTAACCTCTAAACTTGGCCACCCTCCCAGTCAAGGAGTAAGCCCCGCCCTAGACTGGTTTTGAGTTTGAAAGCTTAAATCTATTGGTGCCAATTTAGTCCAAGACTAGGCTTAATCTATGAACAAGAACCCGCCCTATGGGTCAATTCCCCTGTCTACATTGCTTTAGTCCTAAAACTAACTTTTGACTTTCATATCAATTTCCAGTCAAGGGAGTAAGCCTCATTCTAGACTGGTTTTTGAGTTTGAAAGTGAAATCTATTGGTGCTAATTTGTTCAAGACTAGGCTTAATCTATGAACAAGAAACCTGCCCTATGGGTCAATTCCCCTGTCTAAGATTAAGCTTAGTCCTAAACTAACTTTGACTTTCAAGGTCAATTTCCCAGTCGTGGATTGCCTAGTCCCAGACTGGTTTTGAAAATTGAAATTTGCAACTCCATTGGTACCGCCGCTTAGTCCAAGACTCTAATCCATGAGCAAGAAATCAGGACTCACGGTGAGTCTGCACTGTACCATCTCTAAGGCTTAATCCATGTTCATAGAAACCAGCCCTATGACCTGTTACAACACAAGATTGGATAAAGCCTATTTTCTTCATTGATCATATGATTTGTTAATATTGGTTGCTGATAGTTAGGCACATCGGTGTTATCAAATCAATCACATGACTGATAATGAATGAAACTAAACATCGTGAAATGGCGCTTACAATTATGCTGCCCAATGCTGAACCAACTACTCCATTAATATCAGATCTGCCCCAACGCTTTTAACAGATGCTAAAACTGCACTTTTCTCTTTTGCTTTTCCCACACTTGAGTGCTGACCTGTTGACTTTTAAATCATTTTTATAGAGCTTTTGATTTATTTCTACTTTATCTTTATTTTTATTCCTTATTTTCCATTACGCTGTTCTTTTTTTAAAATCTTTAATTTTAACAAATTTTATCCTGTTTCTGTAAAGCACATTGAATGACGCCTGTATATGATAATGTGCTCTATAAACCCCGGAGGCTGATCACTCAGATTATTATTATTATTATTATTATTATTATTATTATTATTATTATTATTATTCCGCCCATCTCTACGCCTCTGCCTGCAATGCCTGGACCCCAGGTCTCGGAGGGAAGTCGGCGCGGAGCAGAGGAAGATCCGACAGATGCGGACATCACACGTGATGTTGAGGGCCAAGCACTAGAGGGTGTCTCCCCCGAGGTGGAGGCAGAGGAAACCCCTTATTCCGTGGACTGGGAAGGTAAGAGTTCATATTTTCAGCTCCTCTGTTGCTTAGCTACGATATGAACCTGGATGATGATGATGATGATGATGATGATGATGACGTCCATCTTCCTCACAGGTTACCCAGAAGAGACCTACCCTCGGTATGAGGTGACATTTCGCAGACGGCGCTATCCAAGCGTCATCCTGGAGGAGCCGGACACTGACGCACCAACCGCTGAAGAACTGGCCGAGAGGATGGAAAGAGAAGAGGAGGAGGAGGAGGAGGAGGTGGAGGAAGAAGAGGATGACAGCATCAATGAAGAGCTGGAGGAGTTTGAGCATGGGCTGGATGAAGATTTGCAATATGCCACTGAAAACAGTCCTACAGAGTCGAGATGATGGCAAACCAAAGAGACAGAAGACAGAGACGATGACAGTGACAGTGATGATGATGAAGGAGGACGGGAGGACTGTCAAGAAGAAGAAGAAGGAAGAAGAAGAAGACGCTTATCTGGAAGAATTGGTGGCACACGACTATATCTGCTACTTAGAAGTCCAAACCAGGAGGAGGAGGAAGAGGAGGAGGAGGACGAGGAAGAAGTGGGAGAAGATGAGCCATGTCTGCCTCGTAACAGGAGTGATGAAGATGAGGGTGACACGAGGAAGGCCAGAGAAAAACAGGTCAATCCTTTCTAGCGCTCACAGACGAGTCTTCCACTATCCGAAAGGGGGCAGTGTTAGCTGCACGTATAAGGACGAAGAGATGAAGGAGAACGCAAATGAGGAAAGGATGAGGAGGATGAGGAAGATGAGGAGGGAGGAGGAGGAGGGGGGATGAAGAGGAAAAGTAAGAGGAAGATGGTGAAATGGAGGCGGTAGTGAGGGAGGAGGTGGACCTGGGCTGAGGAGGCCGAGAGTCTTGCCTTCCACTCCCGAGGGGAAAGTGACCTCGATTTAGCAGGAACTCTCGGGACCTCCTGACTTCCTCCCTGTCGCATTTCAAGCAGAAGCACCGCCACTTCAGCCAGTCGACAGCACTAAGATCTCTGGCCCCGGGCGCACTCCTTGGGGATGCATATATAAGAAGCAGAAAAAAGAAAAACTGACACTTTTCACTGCTGGGTTGCAAACCGCCCTTTATAACAGCTGAAGTCTTGGTTTTACTGTCGATTTCAAAAATATCGGACTTTTACCAAATGCCTCTTATTTGAATTTGGAGAATTCATTTCTATTTGTTACCTACAGTTAAAATTCAAATCCACATGGTGATATCTTTAAAACCAGACGACAATATGTGACCCTCCACGGCAAAAACCAGTGGCTTGGTTTTCAAATTTTCAAAATTGAGTTATATTATAGCCAATGAAGGGCATAAATTGCTTCAAACGATAATTTATATGGAATGAATCGCATAACATATGACTGAGATATCAACATTCAAAGGAGTCGGGTTTCTCCTGTCACGCCAAGTGAGAACGAGAAATCTGCCTTTGAAGTTGACTATCAACGTAGCACCTACAGACGCCGTAGCGTCACGTGCTACGCTTTGTATTTACGGTAGCCTACGCTGCATTCACAGCCACATCGGATAGCCCACCTGGCAAGTAGGGTTAACTAACCCGGAGACGGAAGATGGGATTCCGGAGAAACATTCTACACTACTAACGAGTGGATTTAGCGAATATTGAAGCGAGAGCTGTCAAACAGAACTTTAACATTCTGCTGGAATTGAATTCCTCACCTCAAGAAAGTCACGTTTTTAGGATGGAAAGGGTAAGATTCACAACAGTACAGTATAGACCTTCCACTGTTTCAAAACACTAAAAACAAAAAATCCAAAATTTTATCCCACGCAACATAAACGCTCACTTTTCTCGGAAACCTCCGTTGCGACAAGCGACTGGTTTTGCCGTGCAGAGTCACATATGTCATTTTTGCATCATCACCATGGTGAGCACAAGCGTAGGATGTGCGATATCAAATAAATCACGTATGTTCTGCTACACAGTGGTGCGGTGGTGGTTAGTGCTGCCGCTTCACAGCTAGCAGGTCCTGGGCTTGATCCCCGGGTTGGTCGTAGGATCTTTCTGAGTGGCGTTTGCGTGCTCTCCTCGTGTTGGCTTGGGTTTTCTTCCGATGCTCTGGTTTCCTCCCACAGTCCAACAGCATGGGTTAATTGGTTAATCTAAATAAGGTCTCCTCCATAAGGTGTCAGTGTGTTGGTTCCCGCCTCGCGGCCGTAGTCCCGGGATAAGCAGTTTAGTTAATGAATGATGAATGTATTGCTACAACTTTTATGCAGCTTGATGCTAAAGAAACACTCAACCTGATCCCCATTTTCCATAAATTATCTCATAAAAATCCAGATCTGGATAAAGTTCAAGAAAGCAAATTGTTTTTAAAATAAAATTATGAGTTATCGTTTTATTTTTATGTTATGAAGTACATTATATATAACAGTTATATACAGTATACCCATGTGTGTGTGTGTGTGTGTTTGCAGCCCTATATAAAGCTTGTAATTAAAAGTTATAATTCAGACCCTCCAGGATGTCGCGATGTTGCAGTAGCAACTATCAACGCCAATTCTGCCGATCCCCGCGAATTCATTAGTACCGTGCAATTTTGACCGATTACCGCAACTTTTCAACAGTTTTTGACCAATCATTGTCGTTTCCCGCAAACCGCTGCGCCATATGTCGGCGAACTCACTTCCTCGTTACGTTTAGAAGACGCAGGAAACGTGTTTGATAAAAACGCCTCACGTTTACCTTCAAAAATAATGAAATAATTAATGGTTAATAAAAAATAATAGTGGTTTTTCTTCCCTTCATTTTAATTAATAGTTTAAGAATCATTATAAATCTGCAACTTTGACTTGCTCCCGTAATTTTATTGCACCAAAACGCCTAAATATGCAGTTTTGCAATTTTCGGCTGCAACAATCTCAAAAAAAGGCCTGCGAAATCCTGGAGGGCCTGGTAATTACAGACATACTGTATAATTATTATATAATATGTTTCTCTATTAAGTCAACGCCATTATATGACTCTGAATCAAATATTCCTCAGCTCTAATTGTGTATTTCTCTGTTGATCTAAAAACGCAGTCGGCAGTGTGAGCTTCGCTAATCATTGTTTGAAACGAACCGAAATTTCCCTACAGTTTATTGTAGGAACAATAGCGAACAACAACACAGTGGCACACGTTTCAAGTCGAAGAAATTCAGTTTTGTGCAGATTTATATATTTTTATAATGAGAGGACTGTATACAAACATTGTATATTGACCAGTGTACACATTTTACATAACAGTGCAACATCACAAAAATCCATAACGGAATGTAAAAACTCGTCTTCAGGGAAAGAAAGAGGAAAACGAAAACACAAAGAGAGCACAGTTAAGAGTTAGTCCATTTAGAGAAAACTGAAAAAGGTGGGAGTTTCATCACCAAAAGAATGTTATTATAAACGTTCCACAATATTAAAAAGAAGGAACACATAGTCACAGCTGCGTTAAAGATCACGTTGCAGGTTGCCTTGTATTCGGCTGCATTTTTCATCTCACTCTGTTAAAAAAAATAATATTACAAAATATTTGGAATATATTTGGGGGAAAGATTGTTTTTGTTTCAGTGTGTCTTGTCCAAGCAAAAAAAAATATGACCATTAATATGATGAAATATATACAGAATATTTATATATATGTATACGTATATATATATTACAGTGCCTAGTCTGGCAGTTGTAAACTGTGTTGCCGTGTAAAATACGCATGTAAGCCACATGCTGCACGTAGCCTGCATTTCTTATGGGGCGTCCAAAGATTGTTAGTAATATTCGGGAGGTTTTTCGATGACATTCTTCATCCTGTTAAATATTAGTGCGCGTGTGTTTTAACTCGTCTGCTTGGATTTCTCCAGCTGTAGCATGTGAGAGCTGCAGTGTTCCATTTGATGGTTTCGCATTTGTTTTACATTTGAATTTGAACTGTATTTAGAGCTTAAGGCCTCGTCCACGCGGACGTTCGAAATGAACGCCCTCTGAACGCCAAAGGCGTTTCGCTGGCGTTGGCAATAGCGTTTCACTGGCGTTGGCAATAGCGTCGTTTTCCCTCGCGTTCGTCTGGATTTTGACGCCAAGAAAACGTTGCATGCAGCGTTGATTTGACGCCACCCGAACGCGCAGCCGGGCGAACGCCGGTGCCGAACGCCCGCGTGGACGCTTTGATTTGCTCCAATGAGCAGAAAAACGGTCGGCGCTCACTTGGCGCCACGAACGCCAGAAAAACGCCCGGTTCGGACGTCCGTGTCAACGAGGCCTAATTCAGACGTTGAAGTCAAAAAATGTTCACGGCTGATGTGGGAACGTGTATAAAACAGCTAATGTAGCTATGGAACGTTGCAAATAAAAAATACACAATTGTATACGATAACTACTAATATTTTATGGAGAATTACTGGGTTATTTTCCTTAGTGTGTTTTAAAAAGGTTTTTTTTTTAGATACACACTGTAGAAAGTAACAATAAAATACAATAGAGTAATAAAGTCAGTTTTCTACAGTGTGTTAAAGTGTGTTTCTACTTCTACTGAAAGATATTTTAATAGAAAGATTTTTAGTTTGTTTTCTGTAGTGGAAAAACTGTTTTTCGACCACACTTTGGTAATGGACTCATACAGTACAGCACTGTAGGATGTTTTACACCCTAGAAAAACTGTATTTTAAAAAAATAAATAATAAAATAATTGTATAATCAGATAATATATAATGTAGCTGTATTACTGTTATATTGTGGTTTGTTTCAGGATGAAGGAACACACCGTTCTTTTCCTGTTCACACTCTTAACACAAAAAGATGGAAACCTGTTAATATCCGAGACGTTCACACACACCGAGGACTGTTCTTCTCGTACGGCCAGAGAAAACACTATGCAACACCGCACTAAATCCCAAAATCACTAAAGGATCTCTTTTCACCCAAAGGCACAGTATGTACAGTTTCCTACGGTTAAAAACTCTGGATAAAGTGCACCATTCGATACATTCCCCAGTGTGCAGTAGTGGGTCAGCAGGACTGAGACGATTATACACTCTAATAGATGAGGCAGAGCGCTGAGCTCATGCGTCATTAAAATGTTATTTCATTCCCTTTTTCATTTTGGCAATGGAACCTTCATCGGCTAAGGGTCATGCTACAAGTCAGTGATCAAAGCCCGTATGTCTCATGTGCATTACGTTTCATAAATAGATAAATATAACATAAAAAAACAGAAAACGACGTCGGTTGCAAAGCATGGAGCCCTCATGAGGCGCTGATGCATTGCAGGAATCAAATTTAGGGAACTAAGAGAAGAGAAGTGCACATTGGCTTGTGTGCTACACTAAACGTGACCGCCTTCGTCAATGTTAAATGACAAAATCAGTAAGTAAAACATGAGCGTAAATATTAATAACAACATTTGTTAGCTGAAGTCTTTTAAAATTATTAGTGGTTTCATTTTTGTTAGTCGTTAATTGAAGGGATGTGTTACTTCTTTGTGAAGTCGAGCAAGAAAGTAGTCAAGAAATTTGCACTGATTAACGAACGTTCACTCTTCCCAATAAAGAACCAAGTGCTTTTTCACTCCAGAAACACTCGGGCCAGGTGTGCCACCCTGATCACACAGTAATCTGTCAAAAAGAGGCAAAACCGCTTTAGCCTTTGTGCTTTTCCCCCCGCCACTGTTGATTTCCCTTTATCCAGAGAGCAGAAATAACACACACACACATATACACACACCCACACACCTGCTGTCTCACCAATCTGAGCTGCTTTGTGCTCCCAGAGCTGAGGTTTGGGACGCCGACACCCATCTGGGACCCCTAAGAGTCATTGCAGCCCTTCCTGGGTGTTTTTGGGGTGTCCAGTGGTTTTCTCTAGAGTCCTTTACCTCGCAATCGTCTCTACTCACAGGCCAGTTTGCTGTCAAAGCTGGACAGCGCGATCGCAAAGGCCTGCAGAGCACACAGGGGATAGTTGTAGTCCATGGTGAAGACGTCTTCTGCCACTCGTCCGAACTGCATGACTATGTAGTCCGCTAAAAAGAGCAACCAAAAAGGGCAAGTTGTTAGATAGCGTTCAGTTCACTGATAACACTTTGCTAGAGACTTCAATTTGCGGGCATCAGGGAGCCGCTATCAATATGCGGGAGACTCCCGGAACTTCCGGGAGACTTGGGATGTCTGCAACACTGGGTCCCTGAGCAAGAACTTTGACGCTAAGTTGCTCTCAGTGGAACTGTCCCCGAAATTAGGAAATGTAAGAGTGTCTTTGGGGCAGTTGGTGACATAACAGTAGGGTGTTCCCCCCGTGATCAGAAGGTCGCAGGTTCGAATCCAGGGCCGGTTAAGTTACCACTGAGGTACTCAAGAGCAAGGTACCGTCCCCAAGCACTGCTCCCCAGGCGCTGCCCATGTCAGCTGCCCACTGCTCCTTCATGGGTGGGTCAAATGCTGAGGTCACATTTTGTTGTGGTGCACCGTGTGCTGTGCTGTGTTCACAATGAGAAAATCTCCAGTGGTAGGACCCAACAAAAGTGGCCCAAGAAAGTAAAACTAGTGAAGTGGAGACGGGGTGACTGGACAGCTAAGACTGAAAGGCTCCAACAGAAGACGTTAAAACGTTAAAGCTGCTTGAAATGTATTTACAGTACGTAAATCGTGTTTATGTTTTGGTTTTGCGTTTAGGCCTGTAGCGCCACCCAACGCTATCTCCCAATCACCGAGTCAGTAGTATTTCGTCATCCAGGTTGCCAGTTACCACCGAGCCTTCGGGAATTACAAATTTATGACGTTACTAAAACTAAAAGGCCTCGTTATGACAAAAATGTTTTGACCAAAGCAGCAACAAAACGAGGACTGGCATAGGAGATGCGTTTGAAAGATGGAGACGGCTGAAAGCTGAGAAGAACTTGAAGACAGATGCCAAAGTGGCTAATTTTCTCCTGGACAGGTACGATTTAGCCAGAGTTAGCTATCTTGTATCACCACTAGACGTAGGGATGAATATTTCAAATATTTTCAACAGCTGAATAACGTTCATGTTGGATCATAAATTGTAGCCTATTATGCAGGTGGGTCATCAAACCGACTGAACTCGGCATCGTGTTACGCTGAGACAGTGTGGTAACAGTGCAAACATTAGCACGCTAATTATGGCAATACCAAACGTAACATTAGACACTAGATTGGTCAAATATGAGGATCCGCCAACGTATCTGGTAACCACGAGTGTGGGGAGGAGAGGGAGGGGAAACAACGCGCTACAGTATTTTAAATTTGACTGCAGTACCAGTTTTGTCCACAATCTTACCTACAGCTCCTTTAAGCAGGAAATTGCCAAATTAAGTCATCAAGTGAAAAGGGATCTGGAGGAAAAACGTTATAAATCAAGACACTGAGCTTTTTGGAGGTATGGAGCATCAGTTTAAACACCTCTATGGCTCCTCTATTTTAACACCAGACTCTGTATGAACATGTGGGCATGATGGTCATGAATACATCATAATTAACGTGTGGACTCATTAAAAAACGGTTTTAGATGTCCGTCCAGTTTGCCAAACTTGATCGTCCCTTTCTGTTAAACTTACGGTCATTATCATGGATGATCTGAAAGTTCTTGACCGAGGCCTGGGTGACCCTGCCATGGAAATTCAGCACATACGACTGCGTGTCGTCGTTCCACACCGGCGTCTTGTTGTGCAGCTCGATCACACTCTCCGTGCTCTTGTTCTGCCAACGGGCCAGCAGTGTCTCGTGGTCCTGCAGAACAAGGGGTGGACAGATGTGAGAGGGATTAGTCCTCCATTAGACCATCCTGCTCAGGCGCTAATGCCTCCTCTCTGAAACGCTAAAAGGTTAACCGACTGATCAGAGCCTAATCCCCAGCAGTCTCGCGGTCTACAGCTAACTGCCCCCCTCAGCACAGCACAGCACAGCACAACAATGGCCGGGTTCCTCTTTAGAGGAGGGACGCTAATGCTCACCTTGTGCCTGGATTAGGTGGAGTAAATATGGTTGATGAACTCACATTTCGTGGTCTAATGCAGACCCGTTCGTGGTCCATGTTCATTCCCGGAATGATGACGCTCATCTTGCGAGGTCCTTTGAACCCTAGGACGTTGGTCTCCTGAGGGGAGAAGGAAGATGAATATATTGATGTGATAATGAGTGATATGTTAAGACTGATGAGAGAGAATATATACGTGTGTGACACCGAGTCTCGGCAAGTAGAGACAAGATATTTTGCTCGTCAAAGTTCCACCGTAGGGCGCTCAGAATTTTGCCATAAAAATAACGCCGCAACTCTAACATTTCTAACACAGCACCAAATTCACTTCCCGCCCTATTAAGCGTAGCAGGTCAAATAGGGTGCGTGTGACTCCCCATGTGCACTACCTAGCGCGTAGAGAGCCGTTAAGCTACAACCCCGGCTATTTTCTTGAGATGCATACTACCACACAGGAAAGTATGATTACAGCGCATTACCAACCATACTATTAAGTGCTGTAGTACACGGCTCGGGACACAGCCCATGTGCGAGCTCACATTTGCCAGGTGAGGCAAACACTTTTACTCATAAATTTTAGCACAAAATAACCTCATACATTTTAAGACAGACAGCGCAGGCCGTATAAAATCCCATCTCGGACGTTGGATATGCCTGGCTCAAGTGCAATTAAATATCGGCTGAGAATATTGTGCAAATCTAAGCATCGGTCCGATGCCTTATGGGCCAAATTACATATGATTCAGACATTATCGTGCATCTGTAGATAGATAGAAAGATGGATGGATGGATGGATGGACGGATAGATAGATAGATAGATAGATAGATGGATAGATAGATAGATAGATAGATAGATAGATAGGTCCTTTTAGTTCCTGCAAGCAATACCAAGAGTCACCACCAGAGGTCTCACTACTCCAGCGTTCCACCCTGACCATGCATCATGTGCCCCGCTGTGCCCGCAGGGCTGGGAGCTGCCTCGGCTCGGCTCGAATCAATACCGCCTCGCATCACTTCGGAGAAACACCCACTCACGTAGCAGATAGCAGCAAGCTCCTGGCGCAGGTTGCTGGCCTCCAAGCTGGACGTGGTCTTCACCGGGTTCGTGCCGCTGTCGTACACGGTAAACTTGGTCCCCATAAGGTTCGACCTGCACAACAGAAGGCAGACAGAACCTGGCGGTTAACGCTGAGCTCCACCATCTCTCTGTGGGCTTATCTTCCTTCCTCCTTCACTCAAAACTAATGAGGAAGATAATTAGTTTTCTAATTGCTCTTAAAACACAATGCATCTCAGGCAGTGAGCGATTAGTCTGAGAGGGGCGTGTGTGTGTGTGTGTGTGTGTGTGTGTGTGTGATAAGTAATAGAATTTTTTCATCCTTCATTCATTTAAAGAAAGTCAAACAGTCAGACTTTACTAAACACAAACACACTGATGATAACTTTTAATAATATAACAGATTTTTAGACCACAACAGAATTCATTTTCAGTAGAATAAAAATGAAAATAAAAATCCACACTGTATGGAGCTTCTGTAATATTAAAATTCTTTTTGTAATTATTCATATGATCACTTCTCGTTATTTAAGACAAGTGGAAACTAGTTACATCCCTAATCAGCAGCAGAAAAACATCATATTTTCTAAAAATCATGAGTCTTAACGAGAGCGTCTTCAGCTCAGCAGGAGGACTCTCGAATTCTGTTAACCCTATGATTATTTATTTAAGGCTGGGGTTACATGTGATTGGATAAGTCATTGAGTTATCACGGCATTGTGGAGCTTGAAAAGGGCAAAGCAAAGGTCAGTAGCCCCTTAAACGTGATCCAATTGTATGAGCGCGGACCGGACGCCCATCTTAATCCACGGCTTTAATCACCGCGTTGGCTTGGAGAGCAGGGAAGAGAGAAGGAAAGGATGGCATAAAGGAGAGGAGTAACAGGACAACAATCAGTCACCTCTTTGGCCAAATGTCTCTCCTAAAAAATGACTGACAAGGCTTGCAATGGCTCAGATCAAGATAATCATCAGTTTATAGTGTTAATGCAATGACCCAAACGTGCTCCCTAGTGATTTCTGGTTAGTTTCTGGCTATAAACGGGATAAAAGAGTCTCACAAAACAGTCACAGCCAACGAACTACACAATGCTCAAAAAAACCACAACGTAGAAACAAAATGTGTCACTGTTAATCCCCGCTGTGCGACTCAAGCCAATGCCAAATTAGGACACACAAGTGTACGGTCTTCACGTTGTTGAGAAAATACAGCTTTTACTTGGTTTATGTTGATCGTTTGCTGCATATTGGTGCCTTATTAGCTGGTTAAATATCCAAAGCTGGTTAAATAAGCAAAGTTTAAGGTGGTCGGGCTTAAATGGACCATTTTACGTTAAGCCTGGCTCACACAAGCCTGTTGCACCTTTGATTGGTATAGTTTTTTTTACGACTAGATTAGAGCTGCAGCTAACGATTATTTTGTTAATCGATTAATCTGTCGATTTTATTTATTTTATTTTTTTTTTCAGATTAATTGATTATTAATTTGATGGGGGGGAATATTTCATTTCCAGCATTTTTAATGAACCAAACTGTTTCTATTTTTATATATTTATTTTTTACTCTCTAACATTATAAAATGGAAAAAAAATATTTGCTGATTAATTGAAAATGAAGAAATATTGAAGTTTTGGCCATTTTTTTAGCCAATTTGTACCCATTTTGGCCTATAATAAATTTTTGACTCATTTCTGGGAAAGAACCACATTTTTGCCCAAGATGGCGTTCCACATGCGTCGGAATAATCTCTGAAAATATCAAGTAAACGGTTGTATTGTGAGTAGAATGCTGGTTGTTTTTGTTGTTTATCCACTAAAATGAGTTTTGTCTATAATAAATGGGTAGATTTGACTGAACTGGAACACTTCAGTGAATGACTTCCCTGAGAGAGTCGTGTGCGCTAACAAATAGCGCGTGTATTACATCGCAAAAAATGTCACTCATGTGTTTCTACGCAATTACTTCAGTTTTTGTGACGGCAAGACACTGCACTGGTTCTCGTCTCCTTCTAATTCTTCTTTTATGGCGGTCAGCGTCCAACTTAATGGTGCTTTACTGCTACTGCGGCTTTGGTTAGCTTTCTGCCCCCCCAATAGCGGGTAGCCACTGTACGTATGTATGTGTGTAATAACGTAGACCCAACTAATTGATTATTAAATGAGTTGTTTTTATTTTAATAATCGATTTTTCGACTTAATCGATTAATTGTTGTAGCCCTATTTGTAAATCATAAGAACTCCACCAGCCTTATGTTGTGCTGCTCCCATAGCTCGTTTTTAATCCGCTTAGAAATACGTTTCCAGAGATTTCCTCCGTACTACGGATTACACTGTCCAAGATTGGGCAAAAATTGTTAACACGATAAAAGTTTATCCAACCATCCATCCAATTTCTTGATGGCAGAAAGACTGGGTCACAAATCGAATGATGGCAGATCACAATATATGACCGGATCCTAAAATTTGGGCTCAATCAAGATAGTCAGTGCTAAACAAAAAAGAGCTGATGGGAAGCGGCATGAGTCAGGGGCTAAACTCCATTTGCCAGCTCAAGATGATATTTGGTCACACCTGAATAACGCCGCGTCATGAAATCGCACACACTGATTGGAGCTCACACTCAGAAGAACATCACAGCCAACAAACACATTTACACAGATCACATTCTCCCATGCTGAGCTCCTCTCTGCACAGCGAGGGCATCTTTCCCTTTTAATCTGCGCCGAGTGCAAACACACGTGTGGCAGCTTCGTGTCTGAATGAGGACAAATGAGCGCTCGCATGCCAGTAATGAAGCCAATTACTGTCTCTAATGAGCGCAGCCAGGTGTGGGAACAGCACACGCACACACAAACACACGGATTCCAAGTTAGGCTAACTTGGGTTTAAAAACAGTACACGGAACTTGCCTTAGTTTCCCAATAAAACTCTCTCCGCCTCTGGACAGGTCGGTGGGATCAATGGAGATGAGGTAATTGGACGTTTTGCTCTTCTTTCTCTTTCTCCCGGCTAAAAGGAACACCTACAGCACAGGAAGGATTAATTAGCCACCAAGCAACATTAGAATCCACATGGAGAAAGCTAGAGACAGAAACAGGCATGATGTTACACGACATTCCGTTTTCGCAGCATTGGAGGAAATACAAAATTAATCAATGAATAAAAAGTTTCATATAAACTTGTGAGCTAAATTTGGTCCCATTCTTCATAATCAGCCTCTTGGACTCTTGAGCACAGACGAAAAAATGAAGTGCAAGTCTGATTGTGAGTCTAAATTGGGCTTTGATTATTAGAACATAATGGCCCTTCGACTCTTCAAAAACAAACAGCATAACAATGTCTGGTCAAGGTGACACCAAATCTCTAAACCAGCTAATACCAGACTTATACTGACCTTCTTGCCATCTTCTCTTTCCAGATGGAGGTAGTAGGTGGGGTACATGCCCCTGTCCATGCCCTTCTTATCCCGAGTAATCCTGCATTTGACTGTAACCCCTTGTGGGGCCGGCCTCAGAGTGAACTCCTCCAGGTCTCCCACGTCGATGGGAGGGTCAGTGGCCACAGGGGTCGAAGCTGAGGCAGCTTCCTATCATGCAGAACAAAAAAATCAATCAGGAAAGGGCTTTACAGGATAAAACACATAACAGAAATGAAATGAAATGTAGGATTCTCTGCCTTTTTCAGGGACAAAAAGCCCTGAAAAAGTCCTGTCAGATCCAGTTTTGTTCCAGCTTGGTCCAAACACATCCAGTTGGGCCAGATCCAGCTTTCGTTCAGTCAGATCCAGTTTTGATCCAGTAAGATTCAGCTTCAGTTTAGTCAAATTAAGCTTTGGTTCAGCCAGATCCAACTTTCGTTCAGTTAGATCTAGCTGTGATCAGTCCAAATCCAACTTTTGTTTAGTCGGATACAGCTTTGGTCCAGTCAGATTGCGCTTCAGTTTAGTAAGATCCAGCTTTGGTTCAGTCTTATACAGCTTTGGACCAGTAAGATTAAGCTTTAGTTTAGTCAGATTCAATATTTGTTTGGTCAGATCCAGCTTTGGTCCAGTCTAATCCAACTTTAATTCAGTCACCTGTGATCAATAAAATATAGCTTTGGTATAGTCTGATCCAACTTTCGTTCAAACAGATATAGCTGTGATCAGTCAAATATAGCTTTGGTACAGTCAGATCCAACTTTTGTTTAGTCAGATCTAGCTGTGATCTGTCCAGGTCCAACTTTTGTATAGTCAAATTCAGCTTTGGTCCAGTCTGATCCAACTTTAGACCAGTCAGTTTAGTCAGATCCAGATTTGGTCCAATCAGATCCAGCTTTGGACTGGTCAGATTCAGCTTTGGTCCAATCTGATCCAGCTTTGAACTGGTCAGATTCAGCTTCAGTTTAGTCAAACTCACTTTTGGTCCAGTCAAATCCAGCTTCAGTTTAGTCAGATCTAACTCTTGTTTAGTCAGATCCTTCCTATGGATTGGCCCACTCCAAAGACGTTCAATCCAAAGACATTCCTTCATTCTTAAATAAAAATCCTTGTGGACTTCAAAACCAGCCTGTTAGTCTCCTTGCTTGAACTGTTCATTGTCATGTGCCATTTTTAGCCAGGAAGCTGAATCCAGGCCAGCTGAGTTTCAACACAAAAGGAAGGGACAGCTCCCTAAGGACGGACATGTAAGCAGTTGTGACTAAAAGACAAGCCACTGACGTCTGCTGGGGGACTCAGGAGACTGGAGACACAACGTCACTTCTGCATCTCTCTATCTCCCTCTGTTCCTCACTCACTAGCCAACCCCCATCCACAACCCTTATCTATTGTAAACGTGAAGGCCGCAGTCCCTCCATCCCTGCAGACGCAGTTCTGCCAGTGACTCATGTGTGGATGAAGAGAAAGTCAAGGAGAAATAATCTTTAATGCACAACACGAATTAAATCTCGGCAGAGTTCGGCTCCAGACATGACAGTTGATGTCTGGTATAGCAGAGACATGAGAAACCTTTATTCTCAACATATCAAAGACGGAAACTCGGCAGTTATTTTGCAGCCTTGGGCGACAATGGGATTGAGACGTTCCGTTGGCGACTATGGACGCACAAAAAACAACGTGCTGCCCGAACAAGTGCTGAAACTGTACATATGGTTTGGTGTCAAAAGCAGCTTCAAAGAATGCAAGAGTTTCTACTGAACACAAAAAAATATTCATAGACCTGCATATTGCTCTACCCAGCTGAGTACAGACGAAAGGTTTGCAGGTTAGTCATGGGGCGTAACGGTAGGGTGTTCGCCCCACGATCAGAAGGTCGCAGGTTCGAATCCAGGGCCGGTAAAATGACCACTGAGATACCGTCCCCAAGCACTGCTCCCCGGGCCCTGCCCTTGTTAGCTGCCCACTGCTCCCCCACGGATGGGTTAAATGCAGAGGTCACATTTCGTTGTGGTGCACTGTGTGCTGTGCTGTGGTGTGTTCACAGTGACAAATAATCACTCACTTTCACTTTCAGAGTATTAGGGTTTACATTAAGCATAACATAACCCTTGTGAAGTGGCATACGACTAAGAAGTTTCTCTTGTTCACCTTCAATTTGTTCGGATGGTTTTGAAAGCTGAATTAGTTTGGTTAATGCACTGTTGTTGGAACTGACATCAGTTTACCTCAGATATATACGTGGCAAGCTGAAGTTATATTTCTATATGTCTAAAGTTACTTTAAAATAGTCAAAAATCTATGTTAATGTATTCAAACTGATTAAAAATACCTACATACCTCAGACTCTATAAAAGATGCATGCTGTATTGAAGTTTACATATTGAAACTGTCACAGATTCAGTGTAAAACACTCTAAGACCATAACTGTAGGTTGAGTAGTGCATCCTAACTGTCTCTCTTTCTACTTCTAGTTCTAAGTTTATATTTTATATCTTTTTTATAGTTTAAAGTGTATTTTTAATATTCGGTTAATATATTGTTTATTCTATGTGCCTTATTTGTTCTTTGTTGCTTGTTCTTTGTTCTCTGCACCGTTAAAAGCTGGAGCCATGTCGTCTCGTCTCTCTGTATACTTGCACATGATGACAATACAGTTAATCTGACTTTTAAAAAATACCTACATAGTCAAATGCCACCTATAATTAACAATAAAGGAACTTATAATTACAAAAATAATTTCTCTTCTGTGGATATATTGCAATGCCATTTTATTGAGTTGATATTGCCGTGTTCCACATTGTATCTGAAACAGAAAATTCATGGTCTTCTATGACTTACTACATTATATAATTACTTTTAACACATTTTTCCTCAACCTGCTAGACCGTGAGTCATGCAATGAGACTTTCTGCTCCACCTGATCATCCTACAATAAATAAGTAATAGCTCTTTAACAGCACTTTAAGAACTAAAGATGGCACCGATCTGATACGTCGATCGGATATCGGTTTGATAACTCCTCAAATAGCTGGATCGGGTATCGGTGGCATTGAACCGATCTATTGGTTATGTGTCGGAAGTGGCACTGCGGTAAAGCTGTTCAATATTTAACGCTAATTTCGTACATATTGATATGACCATGAACAGAACAAGCAGCGCAACACACTACAAATCACATGGTTCTACTGTTTAATTTCCTTATCAACACCAGCTCTCCCTCGCGGTCTCTGTGTTCCTGATGGTTTTAGCGCCACAGGATTAGGGACCATCACAAAATTACAGAACTGTGTTTAAACGACTACTTTTTGCGATGTTATTTTAATAATAAATAACATAGCATGTACATATGGGTGTGTAATTATTACATCGTTTTAGTTAGGAAAACAGTATTTACATCAAGCATTTCCATAAGCCTAACAGAATCATCTCAGTCATGTATTCAGACATTTTTGAAAGCAATATTTTCTGTTTTCTGTTTAAAAAAGACTCAGAAACTGTATCGGATTTGTAGCGTATCGGCAGATATCCAACTTCACAATATCGGTATCGTATCGGACGGCAAAAAAAGTGGTAAAGTACCATGTTGAGTAAGAACTAACTTTAGAAGCTAACAGTGCAATTTGGAGTTATATAGGAGTAGAAACAACAGTGGGACTATTATAATATAGTAATAACAGTTCCTATATGAGCCTATAGGGATTAGGAGATTTACCAAATTCTGTTAAGCAGAAACGTAAACCAAAAATCCAAAATCTTAACCTTAACACTGGAACTGCACAATCAAACCACATCTCGTATCTCCTCCTCCTCTGAGAGCATCACGCAGCATCACACTCATCTTGACCCTCCTCAGTTTAAAAGAAGAGGAAGACATACATCAAGACGCCTCTGTATTGAGGGAATTGGTCCAACAGTTTTGATGTATGTATTCTGTGTAGATATAATTTTTGAAATTGTACTCTGACAGGGATTGGAAAGGTATGTAACTCAGCTGGCAGTAACTTGATTCAAGTTTAGGTTTGGCAGTATGAAGGACAGATTCTACAAAGCTCTGATGTACTGATCTACTGACTGCTGGATAAGACTGTGTTTATGTAAATGTACGAGATTAAATCATTGGTTCTCCGACCTGGTGAGTTAAAAAGACAAAGCATATCCATACCTTACTGGACTTCTTGCTGGTGGCAGAGCCTGGTCTGGTGTTGCTGTTGAGTTGAGACGAGCTCGAGCTGATTTCATCATCGTCATCCTCTTCTTCATCAAAATTCATGCTACTGGAGATTCCTGACGAAAGAAAAGTGCAAGAGTCAGTTGACGTTAGCACACTCATTGCTCAATACTGAGCAGTAAACAACAGCAGGTCTGCAGCTGTGTCAACAACCCGTTCGGAAAGCGTTCCCGCTGTACCGCCGTGGAGGCATATGGCGGGATAAACTGACATTTGCAAAAAATTACAGACTGTTTTGATTTTGGAAAGAAACAGATCCATAAGGCTTTACGTTTTGGCTTGGACAAATTGACTTAGCGGAAACCCAAAAAGAAGAGGAATAACAGTCATCCAAAAGCAGATGAGAGCTCTTCAACACGTGTTAGTTAAGATTCGAGAAACATTTATCAGGGAACGAAAAAGAGAGTGAGAGAGAGAGAGAGAGAAAGAAAAAGGGGATTGGAAATCCAGAATTAATTTGAATACTGTTAGTGGTTAAATGTTACATGAACAAAAGGTTAGTGTTTGTTAGGAAAAACACCACACCATCAAGAAAAATCTGGTTACAACCAACCTTGGGGGTGCATTTCTCAAAAGCATAGTTGCTAACATAGTGTTGCTAAAGTAGTTAGCAATACGTTAGCAACTATGCTTTTGGGAAACGCACCCCTGGTCTCTTCCTGAAAGGAATACCTCTCTCTATCTCTCTCCCTTTACTAAATGTTCTTCTCATCACTTTTGTACCTTTCTTCAGCATGGTGACCCGGAGGTCCTGCTTGCCCTGGGCTTGGGAGCTGCTGACTGCCTCACCCTGGCCTTGGCCCTGTACCTCAGCCTCGGCCTCCTGGGCAGGAGAGTGGCCCACCGTCAGGATCTGGATCTGACTTCCCAAATCCTGGCCCTCATCCTGGAAGGCAGCTGGCCCATCGATCCCTGCAGATTCACCACAAGAACAAGGCAACGCCGACCACCTGACCGTCAGCCGCCTGGCCAAAATCCCCCTCACCCCCACATACCGCTCACACAGATATATTATTCCTCGTGGCGGCAACGTGCATCGACGTACATGCATGAAACATCTGCTGTGAGTCAAATTCAGGACACTGTGACCAGTCCTTCCTGTGCATTATTTTATCCTCTGTCACGTCTTATCACTAGCAACAGGGTTTTAACGAGTCTTTAAATATCATGTTGCTATCTATGACCTCCAAGGTCGCCTTTACCACGGTAGTCCAGAGCTTTCAAAATGCTAACGGACTCACAAGTAATTGGTTCTCGTGTTCTTTTGAGAAGCTCGAGCCCCTGCCTGGGTGGGTTTTTTTTTCTTGTGATTAGCCTTCCATACAGCCATACGGAACACAATGTTCTTAATGTTCCCAACGTGCAGCTGCCCAGGCACTTCAGGCCCAGATTACAGCCCCAATCAAGTAACTCCGTCTTCAGAGATCGTGCCTAGTGGTGGTCTGCTAAAGCAAGATCGAGGAGGAATATAGGTGCCTGGCCACCGCCAAGCCGCTGCAGAACAAGCTCGTTTGAACCTACGAATTATTTGCGGCATTGTTGGGAGAGTGATTGCCATTTTGGGTTGTGCTAGCGGCAACACGACGGGCGTAACGAAGGGGAAATCAGGGACTGACGAAACACTTAACGACGTGACTTGGAATGGGGAAGTCAAGCAGGATAGAGAGACAGAAAAAGCCAGAGAGAGAGCGCTGTTTAGGAAAAAGTAGAGACATGACACGTCACACATTTCGCACTAGATTGTGGCTGTCGCTCAAACAAGCTGTTCTTATCAAAGTGCAGCCACCAACTATCATTCTGAATCCTCACAACTGTGACACAAGCGTTCATCTGTTTGTTTTGGATCACGGCGTCTCAGAATATCAATTTCAATGCCTTCATGCTGTGGAGGAATCTCACTTTTGTGGAGCCTGCCGCAGCTCGTCCGATACATCAGGTGAATTGGAACATCCAAAAATGTAAGTAACCACACAGAGTGTCCCATAAATGCAACCTCTGTGTTTTTCCCGTCCTTTACCAATCCGGGATTTGGACTAGGGATGCACCGATTCAACTTTTTCATTTCCGATACTGATACTTAGGTTCTGGGTGTGTCCTGAGTACCTCTCTGACCTCTACATTTATTTTTTACTCTCTAACATTTTAGGATGTAAAAAATATTTTCTTATTAATTAAAAATAGAGAAAGTTTTTGGCATTTTTTGAGACAACTGGACTCATTTTGGCCTATAACTCGTTTCTTTGAGAGAACATTTTTACACAAGATGCCGTTCCACATGTGGTCATTTGGCGCGATGGCGTTCCACACAATAACGCGATAAACGCGTGTCCCGGAATACACTGAAAACATAATGTAAACGGCAGTATTGTGAGTAGAACGCTGGTTGTTTTAGTTATTTATCAGCAAAAAAAGGGGGAAGATTTGACTGAACTGAAACACTTGAATGCTGGACTTCCCTGTGAGAGACGAACAATAAACCAGCTTTACCGCAGTAACGCTTCCGTGTTGCGTGACGAATAGAGTGCGCGCATACGCAAACATAGACAAACTTACAATTTCAGCTTCATAGATCGGGCCAAAGCCACCGATACCCCATCCAGCTATTTGAGTCGTTATCAGACCGATATCCGATCCACGTATCGTATCGGTGCATCCCTAATTTGAACCAGCAATCCTCCAATCACAGGAGCAAATATACACCTGGTATATTCTCGATGCCGTGCAAGAGCACGTTATAATGAGTGTGCAAGTAATTTTTTTATATAATCAAATAAATTGTCACAATCATCCCTCCAATCCATGTTTTGACAACTAACTTTCTGTCCTCTTTAGGCTCATCTGTGCGACACCTATGTTTGTGAATATTTAAGCCTGACTCTGCCCTGTGTCTTTTCTTGTTTCCATCTATTCTATGCTCGTGAAACAAATAGATGCAGTTAAAGACAGTTGATGTTGATAGTGCTAGTGATAGTAAAAAATTTAGGGATGCACGATAAGGGAATTATTGGCCGATGCCAACATCTGACGTTTTTTGTGCTTATACATGCCGATACCGATGCCGGAAAATGAGGAAGACAGCGAGACAAGTGCGAGTGCAGGGATACACTTCACTCGCCAAAGTTCGAATTTTGTCACAAAAATAGCACAAACTTTGGCATTTCTAACACAGTGCTAAGTCAAGCGAGCGTGAAAGCAGAGTCGAAGAGGAGCGTAGTGCACAACATTTTAAGAAAAAGTCACTTCCCCGCCCTAAGTGGTGTATCAAACCAAATAGCATGCGTGTGACTCTCTGTGTGCACTACCTAGTACGTAGAGATCCGTTAAGCTACAAACCCGGCTACTGCCTGAGATGTATGCCACCACATAGAAAAGTATGACACAAGCGACTTACCTACCATACTATTAAGTGCGGCAGTACGCGGCTCGGGACACAGCCCATGTGTGAGATCACATTCGCTAAGTAAAAAATTTCCTGCATTCAGGCAGAGTTAAGTGTGTAAAGGCAAGATTTTTTTGTTTGAAAACGTTCCAATGGCACAAAATAACGCCATATATTTTAAGGCAGAAGACGGGGGCCGTATAAAATCCCACCTCAGACTTTAGAGATGCCTGGCACATGAAATTATCGGGCAAATCTAAGCGTCGGTCTGATGCCGATTATTATACGATTCCGATATTATTGTGCATCCCTAAAAAACTTAAAATACAGCGGGAAAATGTCCCTAAAATAAACATTACAATCAATAAAAAAAATCAATAAAACCTGTTCATGTTCTCTGTCTGTTGTCTATTAAAAGAGCAGAGTGCGATTATGATGTCTGACGTTCAGCGTCCTAAGGCACTTCTGTGACAACCAAGGCAGATTTCTTACTAGAGTGCGGTTTGTGTTATCACTGTGGTGTAATGTCCTGCTTGAGAAATCTTATAGCCTGAGGACAGAAGCTCCCGCTGAGTCTCTCGGTTTTAGCAGCTACTGAAGTAGTCTCTCTCAGGCAGCTGCTACAAACCTGCCCAGTTACAATTACCACTGCAAGCCAATCTGCTTTAGAGTTGAGCTTTTCACACCCCACACCCTTTCTAATTAAAGCTGGGAATTAGAACGCTGCTTTTCTTCGCAGCACGTGCCAACCCCAATCATGGCATTAGCACGTATCTGGAAAAAGACACAGCTGTAAATGATGTGGAGGAATTCTGTAAGGGTGTTTTAGATGATTTGGAAACGCTGGGTGATGCTGGTGCTTGGAACAGTAGATATTTGTCATCTTTTTAATCAACCTCTCTTCCCTCAGTTAATGTAGTCTTCAAGGATTTTTTTTTTTAAAAAAAGCCTCATTTTAAGTACAACAATGATTTTCTGTCTTTTTTGAGGCTGCTGGTTTTCCTCCAACTGAGATGCACTATTGATTCAAGATCTTTTGCATAAATTGTTTGGCTTTCATTCATAGGCAGTTATTGTGTTTCTGTTGCCTACCGTCTTCAAGAAAACAGCAACAGCTAAATTATGAGCAATGGAAGAACCCAAATCCATAACTCCTCGCTTGCAAATTAAAAGCACAGCTGAGCCGCTCTCCCGACGCATAACTTCCCTCTACGAGGGGAAAGAAAGTCCAAGAGTTTCAAAACAATCCCACTAATGAATGTATGAATTCAATCCACGAAGATGCCGCAGAATAAAAAATCGCATTCCCATAAAATCTGACGTCCTGCCTTCGGAATCAGCACTATTCTGTAATGTTTGGGAATAAAGGCCCACTGCGTGTGTCTGTGTAGCTGCCATGCCGGTATATTATTCTTACAGGAAGTAAAATGTGACTGCCTAGTTTGATGGCACCCATTCGTTCTTCGACCTCCAAAACGCGGATCACACTTAAGACATGCAGAATGAAAAGCGGTCACAGTTCTCACCGGTACAAACACATAAACACATCACACATGCACATGCCAGGTTCAGGCTGGAGCAGCTGACCTTTGTGTTTGCCCTTTTTCTCCTTCTTGGCGCTGCCCGTCTGGGGGGTAGATGTGGGCGGCTTGGATTTTTTAGCCGAGCGAGGAGCCTGAATCTCCACTACGGCCTTGACCTCCTCCTGCTCTGCTTCTTGTACTACGGAGGGAGGAGCGGGACGAGCCGGAGCAAAAAAATAAAAAATAAACGGCGGTGGCGACGGTGTGAAGGAAAAGGGAGAAAGAGAAGGGAAATAGGTAACGTCAAGATGGAAAGGGTAAGTTAGAGGGTTAGAACAGACAGTGTTACAGAGCAACAGAAGATTAATTCAAAGATGCATTTTTTGAAATCTTCGAAATACACAAAACGTCTGTTTGTTTTTGTAAATTCATGCAGATTAGAGGTCGACCGATACTGGTTTTTCAGGGCCGATATTGATTCTGATTGTTGCTAGTTAACGGGGCCGATAACCGAAGAAAATCTGTGCTCAGCTGAAACTCTCCTCACACCTCTTCTCCTTCTGGGGGCTTAATGCTGCACTCGTGTGTGAGTGAGAACAAGGCATCAGCGTTGATTGGCTACTACTCGTGTGACAAACAGCCAATCAGAGACTGTTGTGGGCAGGACATTAAATGAAGCAGCGAGTCGAGAGGAATCGGCACAGAGAGAAGACACGGCAGTGGAGCCACAGTAGCGCACCTTGTAATTACTTAATATCGGTGATGGTCAAAATTAAACGTAGATACTCGGCAAAATGCCTAATATCAGCCCTGAATAATCAGCCCGGCCAATGATTGGTCGACCCTTAATGCAGATCCATTAAAAAATGTAAAGAAAAGACTTGCGTGCCCCAATATCTTCCATTTATAGTTATCCATAATGGAATCTTTGTAAAGAGTGTTGCTTTAAAATCAGATCTGAGACACCATTCTGAGTTTCTGGTTTTCTGGCGAGGCTTGACACAGTTGAGCAGAACTTTTGCATGTCAAAGCCCTCACACACACACACACAAACACACACACACACACACGGGGCATACGTTGTGTAACCAACTTCAAACTGTCAAAAAGCATAACGGATTCGATGGATTAGTCATGGAAGGTAACCTTAGGGAAACGGGGGTGTGAAATTAGGTGTGGAAGGCAGTGACAGAACAGCGAGAGGCGAAATTCGACAGAAGAAACCCAAATTTTTGAAAAAGGACCATTTTTTCATACAAACGCCTTGAATAATTCAGCACCTGGAAATAATACAAGGAAGGAGTAACTAGGGAACAACTCAGCAAAGCCCAACTGTCTGACTAAAGCCGAGGCTGGCTGAAAAATCAGTTCTATCACGCTTCGAGAGCAGAGAAAAACACTGAGGATCTTCAGTTTCTTTGAACTTGTACTCATGCAGAAGTGAGGGGATTCATCAAACGCTACACCAATGCCTGTGGTTATGGCAAGAACCTGGGAGGACTTCTACTGCGTTGTGATACTGGAAATGTGTGAACACAATCTGGCATCTCGTAGCTCTTACAAAAAAATTGGGGTGTTTTTCTATACCTTTGTTTTCAGGGTTATTCTAGTGTGTGTGTAGAAGTACATGCTTTATGTTTCTGTGTTCAGGACGTCCTGCGCTACTCAGATTGGTCATAGTTTGATGTGTAAAAGTCTTGAAATCGGTCCATTTCAGATGAAAACTGACCTGCACCTGTAGAAATGTTAACTTCCTTAGCTTTATGTAGTATAAAAGTGCTGAAACTGTAGATATAACTACTAGAAATAGTAAGAACCATGTCTCTTTTACTGACTTGCCAAGTTTTCATTATGCAGAGACATTCTACGGCTTAGTGCGGTGTAGAAAATTAAGGTTAGTGCCAGGTGGAAACACTTCTTTATGCATTTGGAATCCATCTAGATATAGAATAAAATTATTTTATAACAAATAATGCATTTTTTGATATTCATTTTTAATCTCTAAAATTATAAAATGGAAAAAAAAATCTTCTGATCAATTAAAAATGAAGAAATACAGAAGTTTTTACAGAAAATACAGAAGCCTATAAAATGAGCTGTTTTTGGCCTTTCTGGGAGAGAACTACATTTTTGTGTGCAATGGCATTCCATATGAGAGTCGCAAGCGCTAACGTGTGTTTACATTGCGAATAATGTCTTTAATATTTTTTTACACAATTACTTCGGTTTTTGTGCACGGAATTACTCAGAAATGATTTCACATACAGAGCATTAAATATAATGTCCATTAAGTTCAAAGTCTTGTGATTCTGACGTTATGCGTGCGTTAATTAAAAAACAAATTCATAAACAACGCAAAACCCATGCTTCAGTCTCACAAGTTTAACTTCCACACAAGGTGAGAAAAAAGTCTCAACTACATGAGTAAAAGTCTCACGCATCTTATTTAAACCTTTATTTAAAGGAGGAAAATCGGTCAGTCAAACTGTCATTTTCATCACTGAGTCTCCTGTGATACAAATAAATACATATACACAATTCTTAGATTTCTTTTCCGTTTTAATTTTAATAGCATTCAGCGAACACTGTCTTTCAGACATTTTCTGATTGGGTCCACCATTAAAATTGAGTTCACAAACATGCACCAACTGGTGGCTGTATCCTTACTGAAATGTGAAAAATTCATCAACGTTGAGGTTCCCATTGCTAGGCTTAACAAACTACAAAACAGGGATCTCTGCTAGGAAAAAAACATATTTAAATCAGGTGAAAGTAAAAATAATTTTAAAAAATTTGTCTGACACAAGCCAAGTTTCCATCCAGTTTTTTGCGAGGTTTTGTTATCGACAAACAGAATATGCGTTCAAAAAATGTGCGAAATTCGCTGTCTCCAACTGGCTTTTTATCGATAAAATGGTGTGCGTGATGACGTCATCCCCCCCATAACGAACTGTCGCATAGGTTTTGGTGTATCGCAAAAAAAATCTGCCCTTGAGCCGTTTCCATAAATAATTTTGTGTATGTCGCAAATGATCTACCTTTTGTTTTCCACGTGACACCCCCCTCCGCTAAACAAAGCCCTAGAGCTCGAAGAAACTACCCCGGTGCGACGAAACCCACGTGATGAAAATGTATCATGTGACACATTTATTTGCGTTAAAGCCCTTTTTTTTCCAACAAAAAGTGTTTCCAAAGTAGTTTTTGTGACATCTGAAGTATCAATATAGAAGTTATGCGCTAAAGTTAAACGGAAAAATATTACGTCGACATTTACAAAATTTTATCGATAATTAGCATTTCCATCAGCTATATCGGAAAAATTTGAAGCGCTAAATATTTTTTCGCAAAAACTCCTTGGATGGAAACCTGGCTACAGTTGCTTCACCCTTGATGCCAGGACCTCACCTGAGCACCTGCTACTGCACTTCATTGTTCTTCATACACCACAAATTCCCCGTAATCACTTACTTTGCCAAACTTTGCCAAATTAGTTGTTTACTAAGCCATTTTTTGGTTCCATATCACTCTCGTGTTTGACCAATCAGACTGTAAACCTTCCACTGCTACTGTCTGTTCCTACTGTCTGTATCTCATTGCCTAAACTGGGGTCCTGGTGGCCTAATCTGACCAATATTCCTCCCAACGAAAACGAAGGTCATAGGCTCATATCCAGGTCTATCTTAACTCCAGAGTTACCACTTTCGGGCCCATGATCAACACCCTTAACCCCAAGTTGCTCCAGGGAGACAGTGCCCATTAACACATCGCAGCTGACGTCACACGCACGCCCACACCGCAGCCTCCGCCATATTGAGTACCGGGCATATCGAGTACTGCGTGAGTAGAGAGGGTCAAACTGCAGTTAAACCTCTTACAGAAGTCGGGAGATAATCGATGAACTAATGGAGCTACTGGGACATCTTACATTGGAAAAGCAATTTTACTATTCACAGATTCGACGTAATATATGAATGTACAGCCCCATCAAAAGCGGAAGACAAAGCCTCACTCCCTTCTTCTCCGTGTCGCCAAGTTGCTGTCCCTAACCTAGCTTAATTTAGAAGGCCGAAGAACAAAGTGGCACGGCGAAGACAGCTTGTTTAGCAGTGAGTCGCCCGCTCCAGAAATCGATAGAACAACTCAAGCAACCGTCTCCCTGCTGTGCAGAGAATGGGAGGATTGTTTGAGGGAAAGTTCATGCGGCATTTCCATTTCCAATCACAGGCTTTCCCAAGTCGCTTCTCCAGCGGCCAGAATCAATACTGCTGTGTCAACACAAAGGCCATTTGGAAAAACGCTCTGAGCCCCTGGTACCGGCTGTATTTTCCTAGTGATTTGAGTCTTCTGGCTTTCTAGGCTAGGTTTTAGAAATGGCAGATAAAGACTGAGATTTAGACAGGTGGGATGAAGACGTTGGCCATATACTATAAGAAAAACAGCACGTATTGCTATGTTCACACCAAGACCTACAAAAGCTGTAAAATTGCCAGAAGTAATTGACTTTCTACTGAAAAAAGTGACAAGAGTGATAACAGTGACGAGCGTCAACGTTTGGGCGACGAGCGACAAAAAAAAGTTGAAGACATCTCAACATTATGCTAATTATTATGACGCTGTTTCGGGTGTAAACAACCGGCAACCGATCGCTTGCGAAGATCCCAGAGAACATACTAGGAAACTTTGGTTCCTACCGTACGTTTGTTCCGACCAAAATGACGTGTGAAAAGCTGATCACAGCGATCGCTGGGCACCTGGGATGAAGTGTCTGAGTACAATGCCACTTTGCATACTGAATTATTATTGCACAATATATTTTTCAAATTTACTAAACTACAAAACTTTACGTAATTTTGTTCTTGGCTGTAATTTGATCGAATAACCTCTGCTTGTCCAGGCCTCTTATTTTTGAGTACCTCGTATAGTTTTTTGGGCAGAGCAACAGCAACAACAACGCATCACAGCTCGCTATCGCGTGCGGCTACTTTAAGCAAGATCGAACGTTCGAATGACGTCATGAGCGACATGGGCGACGAGAGCGAACAAAAATACTTTGACAGCGATGCTTTTTGAGCGTCTTCAGCGATTCTACAGCTTTAGTAGCTCTTGGTGTGAATGTAGGATATCTGCTAGACAATCTAAAGCTTGGCCTAAACGAGAAGCACATCCACTATCAGCTGCTGCCTGAAAAAAGGGAGAATCTAGATGAAAAAGCTGTCCAATTTTTTCCTCAACTCAAAATGAATTTTAACATATAGACTTTTCATTGTTTAGAAAAACTATAAAACTAAGTGCATTTTTACCTTTACAATCATCAAATGCCCTCCTCCATGGCTCTGCACTTTCTCCTGCTCTATCGCATCCTTTTTAAGCTCATAAAGCAGTAAATTAAATGATCAATTAATTGAGTCAGATCTGCTGGGAGCAGTTACATGTGCAAAGCAAGGTTAAGCAAAGGGATAGGTTTCACTTTGTGAGAGCCCTTTCTGATGTGAAAGTGAGTGATTTTTTTGTGTCGTTGTCAACACACAACAGCACAGCAGACAGTGCACCACAAGAAAACTCAGCATTTGACCCACCTGTGAAGGAGCAGCTAACATGGGCAGCGCCCGGGGAGATGTGCTTGGGAACGGTACCTTGCTCATGAGTACCTCACTGGTAACTTTCAAACCGCCGACCTTCTGATCACAGGGCGAAGAACGCCCTAACCGTTACGACACCAACTGCCCCAGTTCCTGAGACACTTTCCACAATTTACCCAAAAGTACAAATGTGTCTCTGCACGGCAAAACCAGTCGCTTGTCGCAACGGAGGCTTCCGAGAAAAACCATCGTTTATGTTGCGTGGGGTACAATTTTGGATTTTTTGTTTTTAGTGTTTTGAAACAGTGGAAGGTCTATACTGTACTGTTGTCAATCAATTTCGCTTTTACTTCAGTATTTACGGTGAATATTTACGTTGACTAGCGTGAAGATATTTCTCCGGAATCCATCTCCGTCTCCCGAGTTCAGTTAACCTAACGCAGGTAGGCTATCCGTGTGGCTGTGAAAGCAGCGTAGGCTACCGTAAACGCAAACGTAGCCGCGACTGCACCAAGCGTCTGTGAGTGCTACGACGATAGTCAACTTTAAAGGCAGATTTCTCCGTTTCTCACTTGGCGTGACAGGAGAAACCCGACTCCTTTGAATGTTGATATCTCAGTCATATGTCGTCCCATTCATTCCATATAGGTATCGTTTTGAAGCTTGATTTATGCCCTTTCATGAAAACACAACTCAATTTTGAAAATTTGCAACAAGCGACTGGTTTTGCCATGCAGAGTCACAAATGTTTAATTTTCAGACCAGGTTCACCTGAATACTAGTCATTTACTTCCTGTATTTATACTTCCTTATCTTGGTCTGTTACCATCGTTTGCTCAAACCTGTATCAAGCTTTTCCTTATTTTCTTGTCCAGTGATCCTGTTTTCCCCTATCCTTTAACCTTGAAAACTTTGTTGCTAAACTTCACACTTGGGACTCAGCTACGGCTGGACAATTAATTGAAAGTGAAGTAAAAGTAACATTCCAAACCTCTAATCGACATAATCACGCCCATGCCAGTGATCAGAAGGTCACAGGTTCGAATCCAGGGCCGATAAAGTTACCACTGAGGTACTCATGAGCAAGGTACCATTCCCAAGCACATCTCTCCGGGCGCAGCCCATCTTAACTGCCCACTGCTCCTTCATAGCCCAGGGGGCAGTTGGTGGCGTAACAGTAGGGTGTTCGACTCCTGATCAGAAGGTCGCAGGTTTGAATCCAGGTCCGGCAAAGTTACCACTGAGGTACTCATGAGCAAGGTACCGACCCCAAGCACTGCTGCCCGGGCGCTTGCTAGCTGGCCGCTGCTCCTTCACGGATGGGTTAAATGCAGAGGTCACATTTCATTGTGCTGTGCTGTGGTGTGTTCGCAATGACAATCAATCTTTCACTTTGATTATTTTTGAAATTCTGTAAATGTACTTTCCCCTTAAAAACATACTACCGTGTGTGCTGTCACGTGCCTCCACCCCAACCATGACAACAGATCTTACTGTTCATACCATGGTAGATGGTGCTGCTGTTGCTGCTGAGGTAGGACTCCACCAGTGGGGCCTGCTCCTCAGACTGCTTGGTCCTGCGGGTTCGCGAGCGTCCGTCCAGGTTCGACTGCACCATCAGCGGCTCCTGCCGTTTTTTCTTCTGCTTCTGTTCTAAGAGAACCCTCTGAAAAACATGCAAACACAGCCATTTAATGCGACTCTGAAAACATCTGGACGTCAGCCACCAGTTATCTCATCCAGCACAGAGCCCTGTGAAGGTGCAGTGAGTTCTAAACTAATAGAAAGTTACCTTGAAAGTGAAATGTAATCAGATTTTGTGTGAAAAAGGAACTGAATTAACCTCAGAATGGAGTTAGCGGCTGGTCAAATCTAAATAAATCCAATTTTTGCTAAGCATCGTCGGATAAAACGGCTTTGCACCAGCAAGGGCTTCTCTTGCAGTTTAGGCTTTGGACTGTGGTCTCAGCAACTCCCTTTACACAGAATGAGAGCAGCCATTGTGTCCACACGCGCTGTAATAATGGGAGGTTGTAATTAACCTGGCAGTCGTCGCACGGCGCTCACATCAGGCGAGGGAGCTGAGACCCAGCGTTAAAAAGAGCGTTGGAGCTTTGAAATCCTGCATAATGTCTCTCATTAAATTCCCAATTGACACTGTGTAATTTGCACAGCCTCAACCGCAGGTCACCTCCAAATGTCTGCCCGTCTTAGCCTCCTGAGTGGTCTCGCCGCTGTGATTCATCACGCCGCACGTTTCTGTCTCGGGTTTTCATCTGCCTGTTCCTTACTCTACTACCCTACGCTAATTACTTTCACTCACTGACAGCCAACTCCAATTCTGCAGCTTCCCCAGCCGTTAAAACGTACCTCCGAAGCATCTTCTAGACGGTAGAACGTGTCATTTTGAAGCGAGATGAAGGGAGGCAACTTTACAAGTGGGGCATGAGGCAGAAAGAACTCCTTGTGCGATTTGTTTTTCGTTATTAAACATTAACGCACGTTCCACCCAAAGTGACGCAGCCCCCCCACCAATGTGGGTCATCCTTACCCAGCCTTGTCACGCCTTTTACGTTCTACCTTATGTAGAACTGAAAAACAGAGGGACTTCCCAGTACACAAGCCAATGAAATATTGAGGGAGTCTCCGAATGTGCCACGGAAGGCTGCGAGTGTGTGCATATTGCGCTGTGGTAAGTGCTAAAGCAGCCAAGCAGAAAGGTTTTAACAGATCTGCCCTCCAACTAACCCCTGCCCAGGGGGAACCCTCCTACTCATAGTTGGATTCAGTCCGGGAGTCGGCATGAAGAATTAAAATATTACAATCCAGGCATCTCCTAAACGCTTCAACAAACACTCGAACTCTTGACGAGGTACAGAGAGTACAGGAGATGTCGAATTCCTGCAGGGGGAGTTCAATCATTTGAGATTACGTGGGCTTCAGGGTTGGGCCGTTCTCAGAAAATGTGTCAAATCCTCTGATTACTGACTTAATCTTACTCATGTTGGTGAATTTGATTAATACCTGCCTCAGTGCATGCACTAATGAGCTGTACCAGTTGGTGGTGTAACGGTAGGCTGTTCGCCCCGTGATCACAAGGTCGCAGGTTCCAATCCAGGGCCGGTAAAGTTACCGCTGAGGTACTCATGAGCAAGGTACCGTCCCCAAGCACTGCTCCCCGGGCGCTTGTTAGCTGCCCGCTGCTCCTTCACGGATGGGTTAAATGCAGAGGTCACGTTTCGTTGTGGTACGCCGTGGTGTGTTCACAATAGTGTTAATTTTGTCGCCCATTTTTTAATTTAGTCTTAGTCTTAGTCTTGTGTCAAAGTTAGTCATATTTAGTCATTCACATATCAGTTTTTGTTAGTCATGTTTTAGTCGACTAAAAGTCTCAACATTTTAGTCTAGTTTTAGTCAAACGAAAACTTTAGTCAAACGAAAATGTTAGTCAAGTTTTCGTTAAAACATTTTAGTCTTTTTTATTTTTTATTTCAGAGACGATATTTGTTTATCGTTCCAGTTGAATTGTGTTCCACACCGCTAAAATATCGATTAAATGTAATAATAACGTCTGGCGCAAGTAGCTGCGTGTAGTTTTGCGGCCGGAGGGGCGCAGGAACACGACGTAGACGAACTGCTGGCACAAACACATGACAGGGGGTCTGGTGGGCTCTTGTGTAGACGAAAACGAGGAGGGAGTTTCTGTTTCGTTTTTATTTCATGCAAAACATTTTAGGCTCGTTTTTATTCGTAAACGATAAGGCACATTAACACAGTCTTAGTCAGTATTTTTAGAACATTGGTGCAGTCTCGTCATCGTCTCCTCTTAGTCGTGGGAAAGAGGGTCGTTGACGCACACATTTCGCCTCGTCTCGTCTGACGAAATTAACACTAGTTCACAATGACAAACAGTCACTCACTTTCACTTTTAGGGACGCACGGTAAGCGAATTATTGGCCGGATAATGATAGGTTTTTAATAAAACATACTGAACCTCAGCTCACTTCTCATGAAGAGGTGATGGGTCCAGTATACATGTGAAATAAGTATCATTATTTTAACACTTTAAGAACATTAAGTGGGCCATTTATCATTTTCGTTTGTTTTTAGTGTTTCCGTTTGACGTTGTTTTGATTTACATCTGTTGCAAGAATATCCTGGGTAAACGTAACGTCTTTAAAAATTCAGCGTCGTACGACAAATCACACTCACACATTTTGCCGGGTCTTGTATAACACAGCAGTTGGTTGAAAAACACTGCAGTAGACCTCAGAGGAACTCGGGTTAAGAAAACCAATCCGCTTCTAAATATTTTGCTAGTCGGCGGCTCGGGGTTAATAGCAGACTGACCCCTTGCGTGACGTCCTGACATGCCCATTAATAAATGTCGCTCTGCAGAAGAAAGAATGCGTTTGAATTTCCCTTCGCATGTTTTCATCTGTGTTATGAGTTCACACTCACAGCTCCGCTAGCACTGAAGTGCGGTCCCCTGGGAAAGCATTTTATACTAAATGTACGCAGTGTTCCACTTTTAATCTTCTTATCGCGAGCACTTCACCTGAAGGGCGAATGGATAAACACGCTGGGTGACGTTCCGGGCGAGCCGCCCCTGTCCTCGGTGCCCCCTATTTAAAATACTGACAGAGAGCCGGTTGTGAGGGTCTAGCGCTGGGAAAGCGCGCATGTCTGGACGCCGCTCGTCAAAATGCAAAAGGTGGAAAGCCCTTAAGGACAGCGACGGGGGTGCCGCCGAGGTAATGCATCCCAAACGTGGGCTCCTTCATCCTCCTCGTTCTACAAAGCAGTCAGGCTGGAATTCACCTGGAATTTACGGCCCTTGCGTTCCTCTGAGGGTCATCGGAGAGGCGGGGAGAGCCGGGGGCTGTATTGACGACTCGAAGCCAAAATGCAGAGCGACGTGAGCACTTCTCATCACGCTGCCTACCACGTCCATGACAGAGCGGAAAAGAGAACGGCTGGAGTAGACCGTCCTCGAGACACCCCCGCCAACGCAGTCCCATGCCACTTTTCAATTTCGTCTGATTTCATACTAATAAAGTGTAATATATCGGTTGGAAAAACTGATGAATTTTCTCTTGGGGGTTCACCATCTGTACTGCAGCCCAATTTAGGAGTGTAACTATGGACTGCTGGTACTGGCTCAGAAAATATGAGGTGTTCTAGCTATAAAATCACATTTCAATATATAAGGAAATTCATTTTATCCCCATTTTCATAGCCCCAAATAAATGCAAAACATCAACGTCTATTTACGTCACCGCACATGGTTCTAGATGAATCATTTTGTAATTACGGACTATTTGTGACCCTCCACGGCAAAACCAGTCGCTTGTCGCAACGGAGGTTTCTGAGAAAAACCATCGTTTATGTTGCGTGGGATAAAATTTTGGAAACAGTGGAAGGTCTATACTGTACTGTTGTGAATCAATTCCGCTGAAAAACTTACCCTTTCCATCCTAAAAACGTGACTTTCTTGAGGTGAGGAATTCAATTCCAGCAGAATGTTAAAAGTTTGTGTTTTGACCGCTCTACTTCAATATTTACGGTAAATCCACTGGTTGACTAGCGTGAAGATATTTCTCCGGAATCCATCTTCGTCTCCCGAGTTCAGTTAACCTAACGCAGGTAGGCTATCCGTGTGGCTGTGAATGCAGCGTAGGCTACCGTAAATGCAAACGTAGCCGCGACCGCACCAAGCGTCTGTGAGTGCTACGGCGATAGTCAACTTCAACGGCAGATTTCTCCGTTTCTCACTTGGCGTGACAGGAGAAACCCGACTCCTTTGAATGTTGATATCTCAGTCATATGTCGTCCTATTCATTCCATATAGGTATCGTTTTGAAGCTTGATTTATGCCCTTTCGTGAAAACATAATAACTCAATTTTGAAAATTTGCGACAAGGGACGGGTTTTGACGTGGAGGGTCACATTTCTGCTGAGAGATAAAGCTCACGCAAACAACCAGTCATGTTTCAAGAATCACTTCACCTTTGTGCACAACGCGCAATTTCGCTATCATCATGCTAGTTTGTGTGCGACGGACAGCTTATTATCCCACATATCCTTTAAGTAAGCAATTAACATAGATTAACTAGCCAAACCAACCTAGATCTGCTCCTGTCTGAACCTGGCGCTAAACCTGGTGTTTTGTCGGAAAGTCACCACACTGACATGATCCAAGTGCAAAACGTTACGAACATTACAATTAATCATATCTCTAAGGCTCTGTCCACAGGCTTCTTTCTGGAGTTCTTGGCGTCAGGTAATCGTGAACTGAACGCCGACCGTTTTTCCGCTCATTGGCGTTTGGTGGGCTGCGCGTTCCTTATGCCGTCGAAAAAATGCGGCATGCAACGTTTTCTTGCCGTTAATTTCTTCCAAAAGAAAAACGTCACTATTGCGTTTACATGGCATTCGGTTGACGTTCTGGAGGACCGAATATCTCCTGTGATTCCAAGTGTTCTGCTACGGGGAAACGCTGAAGAAACCGTGTTTTGAAAATGTCAGAGGACACTGATCCAGCCCAGCTGGTGCAGGAAGTGGGGGAAGTGGATCTCTTTAGCAGAATACAGTGACTGTTACCCTGTCGGCAGCAATGTTTACATGGCCTCATCAGGAGGATTTTTTTTTTAAAAAACGGTCGAGGCTCAGTTTTAATGAAGCATAGGGATCCATTTTTCATGAACTCAATGCAGAACTATCCACAAAGACGGCCCGCAGGTAGACACTTTGGACAGCCTGATTACTGCCCCATGGGTAAACACACCAAACTACAAACTGGGCCGCAGTTTGGGCTTAAACAGCATCAAATGAACTCCAATGTAACACTGACGTCAATCAAGTTACAAACCGCAACAAAAACACGTTCCGAGTGAGATCATTTAGCCAAAATTTGACCACCCGTGTGGATAGGGCTTAAGCTGATCAGATTCCTACAGGACCTTTACGTACTATGAAATGATATACTGTATAATTTTGTTCTTCTGATCAACGCATTTTCTGGCTTCGGTTTACTGAATAAATGCAGGCAATAGTATGTGAATATTTCTCAGAATGTGTTATTCATCTCCTAATTAAACAAACGCCTTACCACTAGACCACCACATTAATTAACCATCTTCTTCTACAAAAATGCATGCATTATGTTTATGAAATATTATGTGCATATATATTTTTTTAAAAATGCTGGTAACTGAATTACCATAGAAAATATTATGCCCTGATTATAATATATAATTATATTATTCACTGTCAGCGTTAGACACACACACACATTTGCTGGAAAAAATCTTTGTGCACTGTGAGATTAAAAAAAAACCCACTGCACTCCAAACTGTTTGACAAAATTGCAGCCAGCCTGCGTGGCTCAATTGGAATATTTTACATATGGTGAAGGGAGTGAGGGATTATTTTCTCATTGTGAATGCATCTACTGTAACCACTATCAAGTGAGGGATTATTTGTCTTTGCGAACACAACACGGCGCAGAACACAAAAAGTGACCTCTGCATTTGACCCACCCTGCATTTGAGCCAGCGATCGATATGAGACCATATCATATGATGTAACACGTTCACTTCCTTTCATATCAAATCACAAGAAGCAAATAAATATCATTTGACATTTTATTCCTCAGCTCAACCGGATATTTAACTGAAAAACAATATTCTCTTTTAATAAAAATAGACTTCCTTGTTCAATATAAAGTGACATAATATGTTTAATTTTTTTCTATTTAGATCGATGCTGTGAGCTGACTGATCGATTAATCAATGTATCGTCGTTACACTCACTTCAAATGAGGTTAAACTGGACACTGATGACTTTGTAACCCTTTCCAGCCTTATGTAAATTAACAATTCTTGATCGTAGGTCTTCAGACAGCTCTTTTGTGCGAGGCATGATTCCCATCTGGATATGCTTCTTGTCAAAAGCCCAACCTCAAACCTTTCAGTGGTTTTTATCAACTAAAGTCATTCTAGACCACACCCCTGAACGCGTTTCATTAAATGGACTCCAGGTTGGCTAAATTCTGACTGCAGCGAGCTTTTTAAAAAGTCATTAGCTTGGGGTTCACTTACTTTTTCCAACCTTCAGTTTCCCAGTTTGAATGATTTATACAATACGGTCAAAAATTCTCTGGAAATCGGTGTATCTTCAGTTATAGGACACTGTGTTTGTTTTGGGGCAACTGGTGGTATAACGGTAGGGAGTTCGCAGGTTCCAATCCAGGGCCGGTAATGTTACCATTGAGGTACTCGTGAGCAAGGTACCGTCCCCAAGCACTGCTCCCTGGGCGCTTGTTAGCTGCCCACTGCTCCTTCACGGATGGGTTAAATGCAGAGGTCACATTTCGTCGTGGTGCACTGTGGCTACGTTCACACTGCCAGCCACATCGTTCAATTCCGATTTTTTGCTCAGATCGGATTTGTCTATCTTGACGGTTCACACTCATAACTACAAGTGATCTGTATCTGACTGTAATGTGAACGCATCGGTCCTCCGAAACGTCACGCATGCGCACCTTGATACGTTTTTACACGGGTCAACTGCGTCACCAACAACAAAAAACGCCATATCTGTGGGACGACTCATGGCATTAAAAATGGAGGCGTTAGTAGCTCACGCATGTATCGCACTTTGCTCTGGAGGACGACAAACAGTGAATCAGCTGGACATGAGCAGGTCGAAAAGGAGAAAAAAAGTCAATTAAATCCCCAACTTCTCCATCCTTCCACTGACTGTTATCGCAGCTCTCCTCCATTGTTACCTTCCCGCGCTGCCGGTGCGTATAGGCAAAAAGCCACATGAATTCCAATCTGAGCGTTGACATTCAGGTCGCATGGCCGCGAATCGGATACGTATGAGATTTAGTTCCACATATGAAAGTGACACAAATCCGATTTGAAAAGATCAGATTTGCGTGTCCACACAGCGCTGAAAAGATCAGATCTGTGTCACAATAAGGCAAAAAATCCAATTTGAGTCACTTCAGCGTGGCAGTGTGAACGTAGCCTGTGTGCTGAGCTGTGCTGTGTTCACAATGTACAACTATGTTTTATATGGGATTTAGACATATATAAAGAAAATTCCAAGGGGTTCACATACTTTTTACTTGGACTGTATATTGTTTATTCCATGTGCCCTATTTGTTCTTTGTTCCCCGTTTCTTGTCGCACTGTTAAAACTGGAGCCACGTCGTCTCGTCTCTCTGTACAGTATATAGCAGAGATAACAATAAAGTTTACTTTGACTTTGACTGACACTGAAACAAATCAACATGAACCACTGATAGACTTTTTGGAGTCTTATTTCACACAAAAGCTCAGCGTCTTAATTAGAAACTGTATAAAAACTCAAGTCAGGTTATGGACAGTACATAACAACTTAGTCATGTGTTGTTTCTCCACATCTGTAAATCAACTAAATCTGCTATTTATTTCTAAGTTGTTGGCGTTTACTGAGTTCCCTGAGAAACTGGCATGGATGTGTAAAAAAGTATTAAAGATTTTCACACACACTGTGTTTGGAGTATGGAAAGGAACAGACTTCACTATTGTTAGTTTATATAACGCATACTGTTTATAAAATTGTTTAGCAGCATTTAATGTACTCGGTTAAACAAAAAAACGACTTTATTACCGATCTGGACCTACTCTTCGTAATTCCTGTAAAAGATGAAGTTTTATTGATCGAATAAGCATTAACGCTTGCCTGACACCAAAAGTAGTTCCTGTAGCAGAAAATCTCAAATCAAAGACTCCAAACCGAGCAATCAAAAATGAAAGGAGAGTGACAGTCAAAGAAAGACTTTGTCCAGACTCAAGTCTAATAAAAAACGGTCCTCTGTCCAAGCATGCAGGCGACTCTTAAAAGAAGAGCATGACTTAAATCCACTGGTGCAGTACCTAGCATTCTCACGCACCTTTTATCCCACTGTCAATGCTTGCGACAGCATGAATTATTAATGGCTTTTGATTATGCTAATCGCCATGGTATGACACACCGTAGACGAGGCCGAGGAATCGAACACCAGACTGATACTGTGAGCTAGCTGCTCTCCATCACACCGCATACCCGGCAACGGATGCCAGAAAAGATAAAGCTGCTGGTTATTAAAGTACAACTTGAGCGCGGCCAACCTGTTGGAGGCCTTTAGCGTGCTGCTCGACATCGGATTGCGTTCGGGGGGGAGTTTCAGGGAACTGACAGCGCATTATGGAAAAGAAGGGAGACCACATTACTCATTAAAGGCATTTATTAATTAGCCTTTAAATATTGATGAAGCGGCTTCAGTTTAATGATGAAGTGCATAGTCAGGTAAGGGCTAAAAATGTACATCATTTTTCCTTTCCTGCTCGCTCGCTCTGTCTCTCTGTCTTTCTCTCACACATTTAAATTACAGTCTTTAAACACCAGAAATGAAAGGAATATATCATTTTTTTGTAAGTAGATTGGGGAAAATCGTCGTGGACAGCGAAACGTCCCCACAACGGTAAAACGTACACACCCACAACGTACACTAGTGATGTACATTTTATCATGCATTACCCCACCGCTTTAATTGACATCTGAGCTAGCTCATACGGATTAGCTGCGTGTTCTCATGCATTCGCTAATCATTTGGAGTTCTTTACAACAGGTTAAACGGGAACATGTCATATTTTACAGTTTCTGACGACACAAAATAGCTAAACTTCAACGGCAGCCGCCAGCAGTGAGAGAATGGAGATATTAGGAACCACTTCAGACTTAGCATGTGACAGACTCTCTTAGCGAACTTGCCCAGACTAGCAGGTAGGCTACTGACGCGATGCAGGTGGACAGGGCCATAGCAGTAGACCTGGGCAGGGCTATGCTTAACGTAACCTCTCGCTACGTAGACAGGCTGAGTTTTAGTCCCACCCTGCGTATTTAGACCTACCGTGAAACGCTGTGAAAAACTGTTAAACTGCTGAACTCCAGAGACTTCAGGAGTTTTCCACATCTTTTCAGACACGTTACCAAACCAAGGACGGTTTTCACCTCGCTGGGTCTTTAACCCTTTAACGTTCAGCGCGACTGTTTGGTAGAGCACATTTTGAGTGACGATATCTCAGTGAATAATGTGTTGATCTTAACTCAACCTCAATCGTTTTGTTAGAGGCCTATATCTAAAAAACTATAGGGTCTGTTTTAAAAAAAACATTCATTCTTGTTATTGTTGTCCTAATTAAATAAAAAAATGCAAAGAAAAAAATATTTTCATTGTTTTTTCTTGGTGTGGACATTAAAGGGTTGAAGTAAAAAATTGGTGCTGGGAACTTTGATCCATTGTTATCTGTTTATGAGAAGAAGTTTGATGTACTTCAGTATTCTTACTGTTCTAATAGACATTGTAGCTTCTGCTGGAGTCATTATCTTTGTGAAGAATCTTTTACTGCAGTATCAGGTTCAGGTAGCGTACAGTGACATACAGTACATACTCCCACACATTGACACGCTCACAGTTTCGCTTTCTCTACGATCTAATACAAGGTTGGTGAGGTTGCTGAAGGAGTGAATTAGTGGTTTATGAGGTCAGGAGCAGCGGGTCGTGTCTGACCAAAAGGGTCACGGGTAAGATGTGAGCAGCGAGGCAAAGACTGTACTCACCTGTCTGTCCAGCTTCTGTTGACGGAGGTTGCTGCCCTCGTCATCCAGAGTGCTGCAAACACACACAGGAAGGAAGAAGGACTTGATTTCAAGTACGCAACAAGGACCGGGACAAATATACCGACAATACCAAAATGCTACAGTAATAATAATTATATTCAGAATATGAATGTTATTATTTATATAAATACACACAAATTAACTCTTCACAAGTCACACCTGTAAACTGAATATCATTCCAGGAGGATTTCATCAGAATAATCATTTCTTTAGACTTTTTTACATAAAAATGCATCCAAAGTGCTTTACTTAAAAAATGATCAGAAGGTTGCAGGTTCGAATCCAGGGCCGGGAAAGTTACTACTGAGGTACTCATGAGCAAGGTACGCTCCACAAGCACTGCTCCCTGGGGGCTGCCCTTGTTAGCTGCCCACTGCTCCTTCACGGATGGGTTAAATGCAGAGGTCAGATTTGGTTGTGGTGCACTGTGTGCTGTGGTGTGTTCACAATGACAAATAGTCACTCGTTTTCACTTTTTTCTTAATGATTACAAATTACCGACTACAAAAAATAAGAAACAAAAAGGGAAAAAAATAGGGATACAATATATATTTTTAAAATAACTACTCAAAGCCAGACTTAAGAGATGAAGAGAAAATATCATTGATGTACGAAGGTGCTAAGCCATTAAGTGCTATAACATAATCCGGTTTCTTTACTTTAGAAGTCTTCCACCCGTGATGGCTACTTACTGCACTAAAAATGAGCTTAAACCTGAGTAAGCTTGTGGTTTAATTTTGTACAGGGGGAAAGACATCAAATAAACATATTTATTAAGGTTAAAAAGACAGATTTTTGAGATAAAATGGCAAAAATGGATGAAATACATTTAAAACACACTGGCAATGACTGTAACACAGGTTTTGATTTAAAGCTCCCATATTATACATTTTTCAACAAGTTAAAGTAGGTCTCTGAGCTCCACGAAACATGTCTCTGAAGTAGTTTCTCGCAGATTAGACATTTTCACCTGCTTCTTACCCCTCTATTACAGTCCCTTTCAGAACAGGCTGTTTCTCATTAGTATTCCTAAATGCAAATGAGCGGCTGCTGCCCACACACGTCCCCACTCCAGAACTGGGGTGTTAACGGCACGGCGAGTGTTTACCCCACGTGAAAATAATCCACACGGCTGCTGCTGCTGCTAACAGACCATCCGTAGAGCCGTACATGTTCAACACAACGCTCCGCCGGTAGACTCCTTCACTGCGATAACTACGCTAGCGCTTGCAAGAAAACACGGCGCATCAGGAAGCGCTAGCGGTTCTACCTGGTGGGCGTAGCTTCTCAGATCGGAGGGTGTTATTTAAATGTGCCCTACTGTGACGTACTGTAGAAGTAGGGGAGAAATCTAAACGGCTGCTTTAAGCACACGGTTTCTGACATTAAATAAATGAATACTAACACAATTCACCATTTTTGATCAAACTTACAGTGTGTGTAGAAGCAGTAGAGACCCAAATGGATGTCCAAAGAACAGAAAAAGTGGATTTTTTCATAATATGGAACCTTTAACATACTAACTCACAAGCTATTTGTTTTTATTTATTAATATTTGCTGTAATTTGTTTTTTTGTTTGGCTTTTGTTGTATGTGAAGTGCACACTGTTCCATAACCGGTAATTCTGTGTTATTTTGCGTGTGCTTGAAAAACAATGAAAACTTAAGTAAAAAGGAGACGACTGCTAATAAAAAGCATGCGTCAAAGCGAGTTGACAGCAGTTTTGCATGACATATATACATATATATATAACAGGTCGAAGAACAAGAGTAACGCTTCACACCATGCCGGCGTGAGCTGCATTTTCCCTCTAAATCTCTGCTAGAGGGCTCGTCTCTAGAGAGCCTAAATTGCTACAGACAGGAAAATGACTCGGGAGCCTTTTCTGCCGAGTTCTCTAGGGAGAGATGAAGAGCTCTTAAAGGAAGTTGGAAGTGCAAAAGTTGTGCTGTAAATCAGCTTGTAGAAATGCTGTAACTGTACCTGACACGGTAAATGAGGATGTGTGAAACAGCTCAGGTCTTCTAGAGTAAGTAGTACATTCAGAATAAGATAAATAACTACAGTATATTGTATGTACTTTGTAAAAGTAACCTTTTCTTTTACCGTTTTCTGAATAAGTATTTATTACAAACGTATTCTACATTCATTCACTCATTATCCGAACCGCTTAATCCCAACTGAGGTCGTGGTGCGGCCAGAGCCTATCCAGCGAACTTATGGGCGCAAGGCTGGGCACAACCCTGGGCAGGCGATAACACACCGCAGGGCACACACACTCACACAATCACACTCTCATTCACACCTTACGGGGCCAATTTAGAGTCGACAACTGGTCTTTGGACTGTGGGAGGAAACCGGAGGAAACCCAGGCGAACACGGGGAGAGCATGCAAACTCCACACAGAAAGACCCTACGGCTGTCCCCGGGGTTTCGACCCCAGGACCTTCTTGCTGTGAGGTGGCAGCGCTAACCACCGCGCCACCGTGCCGCACTCGTACTCATATAACCTCTATGTTTGTATGGACGGGCTTGAAAACAGAATAAAACTAAACCTTCCAAATAGTGCCAAGAGTGCAAGCCCTGAAAAATTAGGTGCGTGCAACAGAGAGAGAAACAAAAACAGAAGGAGAGAGAGACATCACTAGTCAAAAATTGGGACACACCAGAATGATTAGGGGTCTCAAAGGCATTTTGATCAAACAGCTTATGCATAAATGCTCCCAAAATTGCATTTTTTTCTCCCCTACCTTCTTAAAAAGTATCTCAAATGCTCCCTAACAGCCACCTTTGAGCAACCGTTTAACCACTAGGTGTGTGACGGTACATCTAGGGATGCACGATATGGGGATTATTGGCCGATGCCGATATCCAATGTTTTTCATACTTACAGTATATCTGCCGAAGCCAAGGTAAATGAGGAAGAGCACAGGCAGAGATGAGCATGTGAACACAACATATTTTGCTCACCAAAGTATTAAAGTGAGTGATTATTTGTCATTGTGAACACACCACAGTACAGCACAGCGCCTCTGCATTTGACCCATCCGTGAAGGAGCAGGGGGCAGCTAACAAGCGCCCGGGGAGCAGTGCTTGGGGACAGTACCTTGCTTATGACCATCTCAGTGGTAACTTTACCGGCCCTGGATTGGAACCTGCGACCTTGTGATCACGGGGCGAACACCCTACCGTTACGCCACTAACTGCCCACAACAAACTCAGCGATCTGGTACGAAAATAACGGCATAACTCTGACATTTCTAACACAGCAGCAAGTCAAGCGAGCGTGAAGGCAGAGTCGAGCGAGGGCGGAGCGTTTTGATCGCAGTGTACAACATTTGAAGAAAAAGTAACTTCCCGCTACCTAGTGCGTAGAGAGCCGTTAAGCTACAACCCTGGCTATTTCCACATAGAAAAGTATGATAAGAGCGCCTTATCTACCATCCCATTAAGTGCGGCAGTACGCGGGAGGGGACACAGCCCACATTCGAGCTCACATTCCCTAAGTGAGGCAAGCGCACAAATGAGTTTTTTTAGGCACTGACTAGTTGAGTGCGAAAAGACAGGAGATTTTGCTCGCGCATGTTCCACTGCACGCTAAGAATTTTGGCACAAAATAACACCGTACATTTTAAGACAGAAGGCGTGGGCCATATTAAGTCCCACCTCCGAATTGGGACATGCCTTTCCATAACATCAACTAAAAACACGCAGCAAATCTCTAAGCATCGATCCGATGCCGATGACTTTAAAAAAAAGTTATTCCAATATGCTTCCGATAATATCGTCCATCCCCAGATACATCAATCTTCATGGATACACCGAATCAACAAGTCAACAAGCCATAGCGTCGATCCTCATGCGGCAAAATCTGTTACATGGGAACACATCGAATCGTTCTCTATTGAATCGATCTTATATCTCACTGTGATGAACAACCAAGCGCTCAAGATATGTTAGAACGTCATCACTGCTGGAAAAGCAGCTGAAATAAACACAATCAGTAAAATAATTTATGGTGTGTGTTCATTTTGTACCGAATAGTATGAGATCTCTGACCTCTCACACGTAGTACAAACACACAGCGTTCCTCACAACAGCACCTGGGCATCATTAGCAGGCACATGCATCTGAGGAGTCTCTCTCTCTCTCTCTCTCTCATGCTCTTCGTTCATTCATTCACTAGACGTTCTTTGTAGAGCGGCACGCCGTGAAGCTTGGATAAATATCAAAGTCTTGGAGCAACAAGAAGCTGTGTGCGGCTGTGCGTATGTGCTGCTGTTAATGACGTTTGGGATTGATCTCGCGAAGGTTCCCTTTCAGGTCTTTTAAGAGCTGATGACCTTTGTTAAGCCTTTGACCCTCTGTGGTCCCTGAGTGGTAGCGGCTAATCAGGACACACACCTTGTGCACGTCTTCTTTGTGGAAAATGTGTGTGTGTTTGTGTGTGTGTGTGTGTGTGTGTGTGCATACACACATTGTGGACTAGCAAACTGACTAGTAGAGAGGAAGGTAGATATTGATCTTCAGTAACCTACCGAGCTCTATTTATAGATGTAATAAAAAGGGGATGTTCTCCTGACCATCAGCCCACACGAGTGTAAAACAGATGATGTTGTGGCTGCGTTAATGCTGTGATCTTTCTTTACTTCCCTCCCTCCCTCCCTCCTTCCCTCCCTCGCTTCCCACTCCTTTAATCTCTCTATCGCCCTCACTCAGCTCAGCTTCATCAATCTCTCCCTCTCTCCCCCTCATTATACACCTCCCCTTCTTTTCCCTCCCTCCTCATCTGTTTCCTTCCCTCCATCTCTCCATCTTCCTCCATCTCTCTCTCTCTGTTTCTCTTTCCTCTGCCCTTCTCTCTCTCCATCTCTCTCCGTTTCCCGCTGTCCTCTGTCATTCTCTCTCCCTCCATCTCTCTCTCTCTCTCTGTTTCCCAAGCCCTTCTCTCTGCCTTCCTCTCTCTCTCTCTCTCTCCGTTTCCCTATTTCCTCTGTCCTTCTCTCTCCCTCCATATCTCTCTCTCTTTCTGTTTCCACCGTTTCCACTGCCCTTCCCTCTCCCTCCATCTCTCTCTCTCCCTCTGTCTCCCTCATTCCCCTCCCCTTCTCCCTTCCTCCATCCATCTCCCGCTCTCTTTTTCCCTCCCTTCCTACATGCCCTCTCTCTCACTCTTTATCTCCCTCGTTCCTCTCCCTTTCTCCCTGGATCCATCCATCTCCCTCTTTCACCCTCTATCCTCCTCTCTTCCAACCTCTCTCTCTTTCTCTCCTTTTCCCTCCCTCCCTTCCTACATCTCTCTCTGTCGCTCTTTCTCTCTCTGTCTGTCTGTCTGTCTGTCTCTCTCTCTGTCTCCCCCGTTCCTCTTCCCTTCTCTCTCCCTCCATCCATCTCCCTTTTCCACCCTCCACTTCTGTCCTTCCCTCCCTCCCATGTTTCCCTCTCTACCTCCACACCTCTCTCCTCCATCCAACTCTCTCTTCCTCACTCCATATCTCTCTGCTTCTCTACCTCCCTCCATCTTTTCCTCCACCTCTTCATCCCTCTCCCCTTCTCTTGCCCTACATCCATCTCCCTTCCTTGCTCCATCCCTCCCTCCCTCTTGCTCTCTATCTCCCTCCATCTTCCCCTCCCACTCCCTTAATCTCTCTATCGCCCTCACTCCATCTTCATCAATCTCTCCTTCTCCCCCTCATTATACAACTCCCCTTCTTTTTCCTCCCTCCTCATCTGTTTCCTTCCCTCCATCTCTCCACCTTCCTCCATCTCTCTCTCTCCCTCTCCCTCCCTCACTCTACGTTTCTCTTTCTCTCTTTCTCTCCTTCTTTCCATCTTTCCACATCTGTCTACTTCCCTTCCTCTCTCTCTCTCTCTCTCTCTCTCTCTCCCTTGTTCCCAGTCCCATCCCTTTTCCTAATTAAACCGGAGACCTCTTGCTTCACTCTGCACAAGGAGCACTGACATACTTCTTTATCATGCACACACACACACACACACACACACACACACACACACAAACACACACACACACACACACACACACTCTCTCTCTCTCTCTCTCTCTAGGAGTCAGTGGCCTGCGTAGGCAGGGGTGTTGCTTCCCAATAAACTAGCAGATAATGACATAAACAGAGCCGCGCTAATGAGGGTCAACCATCTCATTATATTAGGGATGAAAGATAAATTGATAAATGCGCAGTAGCATGTGCATGCGAGCTCTCATCTCTCCCATCTCTCATCAGCATCCCTCCCTCCCTACCTCCCTCCCTCCGCCACCGCACGCTATCCTCACGCTGACAGTTCTCTTCACTAGAGAGAGAGTGTGTGTGTGTGAGTGTGTGAGTGTGTGTTTGCAAACCCCAGCGTGGGCGTATTCGTACAGGCCGGCGTGCATTTGGCCGAGTGTGTTTGTTTGCGGCAGAATTAGCCGTGTGCTTATTGCTCCCTCGCTGGATCCCTCCCCTCACTTTTCCAGCTCCAGCCTTTCATCATTTGCTTTTTTTTCCTTTTCTGTTTAGCTTTTATCATTAAAAAAAATCATTGGTTCGCCCGCAGTGAGATGCATTTTCCGCGCTCTTACTCTCTCTGAAGAAAACAACACAACACAAGACTTTGCTGCCAGGCTTCGGATCACAGCAGACGGAAAAAAATGGCACGGATCCAATAACATTAGAGAGAATATATATATATATAAACATGCATACATATATGCACGATACAGGAATTTTGGCCGATATCCAATATTTTTCATGCTTATACATGCCGATCAAGCGAGTGTGAAAGCAGAGTCGAGCGAGGGCAAAGCATTTCAAGTGTAGTGCATTTTGAGAAAGTCATTTCCCACCCTACGTGGTGTACCAAGTCAAATAGGGCGCGTGTGACACTCCATGTGCACTCCCTAGTACGTAGAGAGCCGTTAAGCTACAACCCCGGTTATTTCCTGAGATGCATACTACCACATGATAACAGCGCCCTACCTACCGTACCATTAAGTGCGGCAGTATGCGCGCTCAGGACACAGCCCATGTGCGAGCTCACAGCAAACGCGCAATAAATGCCAACTGGGACTTTGGATATGCCTGACACAGGCGCTACCTTTCTGATGTACGCTAAATGCACCAGAAAATATCAGCAGAAAATATTGGGCAAATCTAAGCATCGGTCCAAAATATATTTTGTTTGTTTTCACTGTACTCAGCCCATCCCTGAAATTCTGTCTTCTTTCGTGGCTTGGAGCATCCACCTCAAAGCCTCAAAGTTTGAAGCAGGAGTCTCGGGAGGTACGGCCTCTTCATAGCCGAATTCGTCTCACGTCGGAGAGTGAGAGGTGTGCAAGTCAGCAGAAGGAATCAGAGTTTTGCACAAGGTTTTTGTAGAAGCTGCAAGATGGCACAGAAACTAAAATGCTCTACAACTGCCTAAGGGCCGTTATTCTCTACGCCTTCTTCTATTTTTTAAAATAATATTTAATAACAGTAAGTATCAGCTGCAGTACAAAGCATATTAATGTCTTTAAAATAGCTAAATATACAGTACATTTACCAATTAAAACATCGACACTGAGAAAAATGATGCTTAGACTAAAGAGTAACACTGCCAAATGGTTACATCTAAATTTAGTTTAATTCATAAAGGCAGAGATGTCGTTTTTTTTGTATGATCATGATATTCGACTCTTAAATATTTGCCATTATTAATATTCTATTGAGGTCCTGGGTTCGAACCCCGGGGACGGCCGTGGGGTCTTTCTGTGTGGAGTTTGCACGCTCTCCCGTGTCTCCTCGCATGAGTTCTCTCCAGGCGCTAGGTTAAATGGTGACTCTAAATTGGCCCTGTAATGTGTGGATGTGAGTGTGATTGTGTGAGTGTGTGTGTGCCCTGCGGTGTGTTGGCGCCTGCCCAGGGTTGGTCCCCGCCTTGCGCCAGTAAGTTCCCGGGATAGGCTCCGGTCCCCCCGCGACCCCAGTTGGGATAAAGCGGTTCGGAAAATGAATGAATGAATGAATAATATTCTATTAAGATTTTGCCTCCATGAGAAGTTATTCGAGTTGGGTATTTTAAAAATCTCTAAATAATTCCCATTTTTCTTTCATTCATTCATTCATTCATTCATTCATTCATTCAATTTCTGAACCGTTTAATCTCAAATGCGGGGACCTGAGTCTATCCTGGGACAGCGCTAACCTCTGCACTATTGTACCGGCCACCGGTTTGTACTTCAGTGATATGAAATAAATTAGAAACATTTTGAAGTGCTTAGAAGTAGGGTTGCACCGATACCGATACCACTATCGGGTATCGGGCCGATACTTCATTAATATACTCGTACTCGTACTCGTAAATAAATTGCCGATACCACGCACGGACACCACTCAATGGTATTTCACTACAACAAACGTCGTAGTCGGCGGATGTAACTTGTTGTCCTGGCTGACTTCAATGTCTAGGGAGAAACAATGATCCAGAAACTTAGGTTCAAAGGTCCTGCCCACAAGCTCGGGTGAAATCCAGGGCTCCAGATGACGACTACAATGTTCGCCAGTGCGACTGGATTTTTTTTCCAACTAGTTTGTTCTTTCCAGTCGCCAATGGCAACCGTCTCTCTCAATCCAAGGGAAAAATTTTTTTTTAAAGAAGCAAGAAACGGCTTTTAATTGTGCCCAGATAGTCTCAGCCCCAGCGTCTCCCGCAACGATTTATAGTTAAGGTGGCCGTCATGACTACGTCCCCTGCGGGGAAAATAAATAAATAAATAAATATAAAAACTGCCAAACTCAAAAGAAGATGCTATAATGTTTATATGAAATAGGACCGAACGCGGAAGTTCCCGATGCTTTTTGTAACTTAGCAACAACAAGCGCCGAGAAAGTGCTTTGGAAGTGAGGTTTTGATCCACTCTCAGCGCAAAAAAAAGCGTTTGGTGGACAGAGGTTTTTTGTTTTTTTTTACCGCAGCGCTCAGAGTGCTTCAAGTTGAAATCTGTTCAACTTCTAGAACAGCGCTTTGCTCGTCAATATCACTTCTCTCTTGCTAGCCAATCAAAATCGAGGAAGCGTTAGTCATAATGTAAATATGTCAGGCTGCTAACTTCTTTCTTTTGTCTGGATTCCTGAATGTGTCAACAGAGTAAGTTTTGCTGACTTTTAAGTTGCCTGTGTTAACTATGCAGTACATTTCATTTCATTTATCTGCTTATATTTACATTTTGTCTAACGTAATGACACTTTTTTGTTACAACCAGAAAGATCTGTTTATTTTCGGCGTGGAATAGCCTTGTGTTAATGATTTGATATTTAGCCTTATTATAATCTGCAAAGGAGAAAATAAAATCTGCCTCCCAATTAATTACATCTAAGAATCTAAGAAGTATCGGTATCGGTACTCGGTATCGGCAAGTACACAAATAAAAATACTCGTACTCGTATCGGTTTCTAAAGAAGTGGTATCGGTGCATCCCTACTTAGAAGTGTTAACGTCTTAACGTGCGGCAGTTACTCAGACAGCACTGGCAACCTTTCAAGCAAGTTCCCAAAAATGCTTTGTGTTGTACGAATATCACAGAGCAAACATTTTCATTATAAGTCAATGAGCGTGAAGATTAAAACGAAATGTTTCAATCGAAATGTTTACACGTTCACAATGGACAAGTATAACCACTCATCCTCATGTGGAACGCCATCACTCGCAAAAACGCCCAGTTCAGTCAAATCTTTATTACAGACAAAACTCATATTTTACCTGATAAATAACAACAACCAGCGTTCTACTCACAATACAGCGATATACTTGATATTTTCAGTGTTTATTCCAGACACCCGTTCATCGCATTATTGTGACGCGGCTCCGAACCATGCACGGGGGATTGTGAGAAATGTAGTTTTCTCCCAGAAAGAGAGACTATATCGAGGTATATATCGGGTATCGCAATATAGCTTTAAAATTTTGTGATATTATTTTTTGGGCTATATCGCCCAGCCCTATTAGAAATCAAAGTAATGACCTACTTGTATACAGTGGGTCACAACAACTGCTAATATAGAGCCCAAATACATCACCCTAATTCAGAACCAGGACACAAGACTAATGAAATCAAATGAATTTGGAATCGAACGGAGCTCCTTTAGTTGCGTCCTGTTTTTATTATCCAGCTTCAATCCACAGTATCCACTTCAGTGGACAACCATACCTGCGCGGCTAAGCAGATCATCTCGCAGTCTTCAAAAAATTCGATTTGTATGCATTCACATTTACGGCATTTAGCGGACGCTCTTACCCAGAGCGACTTTCATTTCCTAATTTCCGGAACGGCCTCCCTGTAGCAACTAGGGATTAAGAGTCTCGCTCAGGGACCTAATGCTGGTGTCACGCGCACTCCGATCACGTGACCGACACGAGGACCCGGAAGTAGTCTGCGCGTTTCGGGAAGTATATGAGGAGGCTTTTCTCGCAGCTCGCCGCTCAGTCATTGAGTCACCTGCCCAGCTCTGATTTCGATCAGCATCAACTGTGAGTACTCTCAGTTATTTGGTTATCTCCTCGACTGGGTGTGTGTCCGATAGAACGCAGATTCTCGTGGGAATCCTCACTCTTCGTGTTCGAGTGTTCTTAGATCAACTGGTTCTCGCATGGTTCTTCTACCGATTCGCGTCTCACTCCGCGTTTGGGTTAACCATCCACGCTACACGGGCTAATGGCTAACGACTAGCATTTTGTCAAATCCTAACCAGATCCCTGACAGATGGTAAGGTAGGATTCGAACCCACGACCTCTTGGTTCATAGGTAAGTGTCCTAACCACTAGACCACCATCACCTCTCATCACCTCATTTATGGGCATTGTAGCGTGTAGTTAGTAAACTAATCCTGGTCAATTGGAAGCATCTTCACATCATCAAGTTGTCAAAACTGCGTTTTTCCTCGTGCCTCGAGTTCAAATCAAACATTTTGCAGCATTTTAAATGTTTTGCATCATTCCTGTCACTCTTTTATAGTCACAGTCACTTTTAATGTGTACTCATGCTCAAAACTGACAAAACACTGGCTTGGTGGGTATGAGATTGGTGCCATCCCTGGAGCCAACGTATCATATGACCAAGCGTGCATCAGCAATAAACCAACTCTGCATTACAGAGTTTAAATGCACCACACGTTTTAAATTAAAAGACTAAACGGTATCTCTGAGTTCCCCGAAGTCGGAGTGCACGTATTTTTAGGTGCTTATGCAGCTACAGGAGTCACTGAGCCATTTCGGGTTATGCGGGAATGCAAGAGTGTGTGTGTGTGTGTGTGACTAAGTGCGTGTAGTGAGGCATGACGCGGCAGTGCAGAGGGCCTCACTAATAAACTGGCCGTGGCTCATGGGATTAGAGGGAGAACAGCTGAGCCGGTCTCTGCCCCAGTGCCACTGTGCTCACACCCATACATTTTTCATAGCAGACCCCATCTGTCAGGAGCGAGATGCTCATCGTGCTGGGAAACCGGGCGTGAGCCGAGCTGGGCAGTGTGTTCGTGTGTTTGTGTGTGTGTATGTGCAAGAAGAGATCCTCGGACTTGCTCATGTCAATGTTTGTGGTCAGGTTACAAATTTTGGGGTTGTCCTTGACTCGTCTTCACTGGAAGTTTTTAATAACTTATAGATTCTTTGCAAAACTTAAACCTCTCATCTGTTCATTTCAACAGGAGTTGTTTCCCGCAGAAAAATGGTTAGTCAAGAGGGTGCCGTTCCATGGTAAAAACCGCTTTCTTGATTTCGATTGGAGACAAGTGACACTGACGAGCCCAGCACTGTTCTACAAGTTGAACATATTTCAACTTGAAGCGCTTGGAGCGCCGCGGCAAAAAACCTCTCTATTGACGTCTTTTATGTTCTGCTGAAGGTGCTTATCGCTCTGAACGCTGATTATAAGATTTCTATTAAAACTAGGCACTGCCAGCGGTCAAAACCTCACTTCCAGAGCGCTTTCTCAGTGTTTGTAGTCGCAAAGCAAGGAAAAGCCTCATCGGGCACTTCCGCGATCTTTCCTGTTTCATGTAAACATTGTAACGTGGTCCTTTGAGATCGGTAGATTAGGTGTCGCTATTCGGTCTTCTTTTACTGTCTATGGAAGTGAAAATGAGTGACTATTTGTCATTGTGAACACACCACAGCACAACACACAGTGCACCACAACCAAATGTGACTTCTGCATTTGACCCATCTGTGAAGGACCAGTGGGCAGCTAACAAGGCCAGCGCCCAGTGAGTAGCGCCTTTGGACGGTACCTTGCTTTTGGACCAGTACCTCAGTGGTAAATTACTGGTCCTAGATTCAAACCTGCAACCTTCTGATCACGGGGCGAACACCCTACCATTACGCCACCAACTGCCCCTAATGTGTGGATGTGGCAGGATTTTTTTTTTCATGGCGGAAGGCATTAGTCGTCAAAGCAGCCGCCTTAACTATACAGCGCTGCGGGAAACCCTGAATAGTTATCAATAGGGATGTACGAAAAGTTATTTACTGGCCGATGCCGATATCTGATATTTTCATGCTTACATTTGCTGATGCTGATATGCATAGGCGAGCGAAGGTAGGGTATGTAAAGCTGCCTACAGCGGCAAGTCATGAGCGGAAAGGCCAAGGCTTAGGTGGTGATACAGTGTTTTAAGAAAAAATAGGGCAAGAGTACGTATACCCATGTGCACTACCTTAGTGAAAGAGCTTGGTTATAACCCTGGCTGTTCTAACGAAATAGTATGATAAGAGCTACTAACCACTATAATTATTAAGTGCAGTAGGACAGACTCGAGACACAGCCCAGCAGTAAGCCTCACATTCGCTATGGCAAACATACATTACGTTAGTTTAGTTAGCTGTGAGTTGAGCACGTAAAAGACTGGGCGAGAGAATCATGCCAGGTCAGAATTTTGCCACAAAATGTAATAATTCTTCTCTCGTCCTTATAGTCCTCTTCTTCTCCCATGTTTTTACACCTGTTCCTTGTCCTGTCTTCTGTCTTATCTTCTGAACATTTCTTCTCTGTCTGTCTTTTACACTATGTTCACACAGACACTGACCCTGACTTTTACATCTGGTTTATATTCTTGGGGGCCCCGGGAGTCTAAAAACATACTGGTAAACATCTTGGATGCAGGGCCAGGTAGGTTGAGAGACTCAGACCCACAAACTGTGAACATCTTTCCTTTGCTTCAAAAAACCTTTGAGCTTTAGAACCTTCTTCATCTTTGACTCTCTTTCAACCTGGGATTTCACACACATTCACACATGGCGCAGTCAGCTGAAATTTGTATCAATTGATATCAATTCATTTATTCGACGATCACTATGTTCCACAATGAAGACATCGCTCAGACAGGGGCAGTTGGTGGTGTAACGGTAGGGTGTTCGCCCCGTGATCAGAAGGTGGCAGGTTTGAACTAGGGCCGGTAGTTACCACTGAGTACTATGGAGCAAGGTACTGTCCTAAGACTGTTCTGCTGGCGCTTTTGTTAGCTGCCCACAGCTCCTTTCACGGATGGGTTAAATGCAAAGGCTCACATTTCGTTGTAGGTTCACAGTGACAAATGATCACTCACTTCACATTATTATTGTAATCCCAGCAAGCAAGGAGACATCAACTTGCAATTTTGCCAAAACCTTTTATCAAGCGTTTAATTGTCATATCAGGTGACGAACTTCACGCTACTCTAATGAGTTTCATGAAGTTCAAATTCTATCATTGTCTACTGAATCGTAATATTGTTTCATAATGAGACTGACTTACAACCCAACTCATGTACTCATTAGGGGGCGGTCTCAAAAAATGGTTCCAACCCAGAACCGGTTCCAGTTGATCAGTTCCATCGGAATTACACATCTCCAACGATTCTCTCATTTCCCAGGTTTTCGCTAACTTCTTGTGTCATCATGGCACCTTCACATCACACTCTCTATTTGACCTTCAAACACCAGGAATCATGATGCATAAATTATATTTTTCATGATGTAAACACACCCACTTGTTAGCGAGCACGACTCACAGGAAGACCAACATTCACTATGTCTTAGCTGATAAATAACAAAAACAACCAGTGTTCTACTCACAGTACAGTCATTTACTTGATATTTATTCATTCTCGATGCATCACTCCACAGCGCTTATTGTGCCGCGGCTCTCGTATAGGAACGCCCTCAAAGCAAAATGTACTTCTCTCCCAGAAATGAGTCAAAAATGAGTTATAGGCTAAAATGAGCCCAAATGCTGAAAATGGCCAAAACGTCAGTATTTCCTCATTTCCTTCTTATAACCTGAAAAATATTTTTTTCTAATTTATAATTTTAAAGAGTAAAAATAAATATAGAAAATGCATTATTTGTTGTCAAATTATTTTATATACCCAGGATCAAATGATAACAAGTTTCCACTCTGCACTAACCTTTTATTTTTCATAGTACTAATCCATAGAATGCTCCCTGCAGAATAAAAACTCTGAATATGAATATGAATATGAGTGTGTTTTGGGAAAAAAAATGTTTCCTTTTGGTGCGGAACACTGTGTAGAACACCTCAAAATCCACATTTGCAAAATCCCACCATAAGTTACTAGCGGTTCCCATATTTCAGCTTCCCTGTCTTCTTATACAGATCATCAGCATTCAAATTTTACACCTGAGCAGACCACTAGTTAAGCTTCGCCCCTGTTTTGTATCGCGTTGTAGTAAAAATGTCTGTTCAATGTTGCTGTTTGCTCCCATCATTCCAATTTTTTGCGCCGTGGCTTGATTTGTGTTAAAAAATTTCAGCTAAATCTGCAGTAGGCCTCAGTCAAACTGCCCTGATTGCTTTCCACCACCCGGGAGGCTGCGGTCCTCTACTTCAAAACGAGCTGAAAGTATTTCAAACTTCGCCATTTTCCACGCTTCTCATAAGGCTCTGAGACTGACGCGAGGAGACGCTGTTGACTAATTAGTCGGGATCCGTGACTTCTGAGTCACAACCTTTCTGGGGAAAAAATGCTGTTTTTAGACGTGTTTAATAGTCAGTCACTTTGGATGTAAAGATGGTTAAGAATGAAGAATACGTCAGCAAATCGCTCATCACTACCCCTTTTATAACTCCATCTATTATTTCCTCCCTTATTTCAGACATCCTTTCTACCGAACACCAGCTTTTCTGGGATTACATGAGCAACTTAGAACCTGCGTGAGAACTCCAAATATAGCTCTCTCCCCATAAAAAGTGATGAGCGAAGTGCCGCTCCCAAAAAAAGACACCTATAGACAGGAACCTACGGTGAGGCGCAACAGGAGGCCTGACGCAATCTTACAATGAGCCAGCCGCACCAAACGGACTGTAACTTATAGCAAACCGGGAGCCACGGGAGCTGGAGGAGGCCAGGGAGCCATGGCGAGGGTTTTCTCCTGGAAGCTGCGGTGACACAATACAGCAGCAGCAGGATTTACATGCAGCCGCAAGGACTGTGAACGTCTCACCCACTGAGAGCCAAACTGCCAATTAACACATCACCGAATGTTCACAGACAACGCATACAGGGAGGAATAAATTAGAAGTATTTGCAAGACAGAGCAAAAACAAGAGTGAAGTTTTTTGTTTAAAATAAAGAGAAAAAGAGCTGTGATCAGAAAGAACTGTGAGCAGAAACAAAGATAATCATTTTCAAAAGTGCATCAACAAATGATGACTGCTGGATAAACGCTAGGAACATTGCTGCTTAAATGGCATAAAGAAACGACTTCTCAAGGGCTGCACAATATATCGTTTAACACAATCGGCGGCGATGTGCAGACATATGTCAGGATTGTAGGATGCAAGTTACCTTCTGGTACTCCTTTGCCAGGTAAACTCACCGCAGACCTTATTTTCTGAACTACTAAAGTCTGTTTGATACAAACAAAGTTGATGATATAATAATAATATATAAATAATAACAGCAATTTTTTTGTGCAGATGCATTTCCTTGCAAAATCCTCAGTCATTCTAGATTACGTTCTTCTTTCCAAATTAAATTTTCAAGTCATTTGGCTCAAAGAAAAGCCTGGCATTCTTTAATTTGCAATATGTACAGTACATTGCAGAAAGAAATATCAATATGCAATGTCAATTTTCTGTGGCAAAGTTGTTATAAATTAATTTATTATTTATTAAAATAATGTATTATTAATTGCTTATTTCACTATGTGTGTTACATTATTACATATTATTATTATTATTAGCAGTAGTAGTAGTGGCAATATCTGGTAATTATACAATAGTAAGGAACACTTTTGAACGAAGTGGTTATTTTTAATAAAAATGAGATTTCTCTTAAAGCTTGTTTCTTTAAGCTGTTATTTTTTATTCAACCCCCTTTTACAACTGAACTGAGAATTAACTCCTTAATAATGAATTCTTCAACAATTACAATAATATTTTGTTAATAATTATATATATATATATATATATATATATATATATATATATATATATATATATATATATATTATTATTATTATTATTATTATTATTATTATTATTATTATTATTAAAATGTTATTGTAATATATATATATGGGTCCACACCAGTCCATGTCTAACGGCTACCGGCCACCCTTAAGCTCTCACTCAGCGTCTCCTCAGCGTCCACCCCGACCCTCCTCTTCCTCTCCGCACGGTGCCCTTGACTCCACCGCTTCCTCCGTTTCCCTCCCAGACCCTGAGACCCTGAGACCTCTAGCCCGGGTGTGTGTACTTGTAAGGATCCAGTCGGAGGAGTGTTTGGAGCTCTCATGTTCGCTCAGGCTGGTGGAGGTTGCGCAGTTGAGACGACGGCAATCCTGAGACATATTTCCGAGCGCCGTGCATCGTCTGGAATGAATGCGCGGGACGAACCGTCGTTACGGTTTTTTCTTCTTTCTCTCCACCTCTCCTCTCCTCGCTTCTCTTCTCTTCTCTCCTCTTCTTCCCTTTTCCTGGCTCTCTGGCGGCTCGCTCGATCCCAATCCTGCCTGTCGCGTTTCACTGGCATCGGGTGGAGCTGCGAACGAATTCTCTCGTCTACGCTGCTTATTTTATTCCTGCCTATTTCCGGCTGTCAGCTTTGTCTGTCCTGGCTTTTTCTTTCGTCTCAACCCTGCTCGTGATCCGCGCTGAAGTCCGTAATCCGTCCCCTGTTCCCTCCCTCTCTCTTCCGGCGCGGTGCGGGTCTCGCCTGTGTTTGTGTATGGCCCTTCCTCTCTCTCTTCTCTCAGGCGCTTCTCTCTCTTCTCACCTCTTATCTTTATATCTTCCCTGGTCTTCTCCTCTCTCAGGCGCCTTCTCTCTCTCTCTCACTCTCTCTCTCTCTCTCTCTTATCTTTATATCTTCCTGGTCTCTCTCTCTCTCTCTCTCTCTCTCTCCCTGGTCTCTCTCTTATCTTTATATTCCCTGGTCCTCTCTACATCTATCTATCTATCTCCTGGTCTCTCTCTATCTTTACATCTCCCTGGTCCCTCTCTTCGGCCTCTTCTCTTCTCGCCGCCGCTTTCAAGCTCTCTCTCTTATCTTTACATCTCCCTGGTCTCTCTCTCTCTCTATCTATCTATCTATCTATCTCCGTGGTCTCTCTCTTATCTTTATATCTCCCTGGTCCCTCTCTCTCTCTCTCTCTCTCTCTCTCTCTCTCTATCTATCTATCTATCTATTCATCTATCTGGCCCATCTATCTGTCTATCTCCCTGGTCTTCTCTTATCTTTATATCTCCCTTGGTCTCTCTCACTCTCATTCATCTATCTATCTATCTATCTTATCTTATCTTATCTCCTGGTCTTCTCCATCTTTATATCCCCTGGTCTCCCTCTCTTCTCTCTATCTATCTATCTATCTATCTATCTATCTATCTATCTATCTATCTATCTATCTATCTCCCTGGTCTCTCTCATCTTTATATCCCCCTGGTCTCCCTCTCTCTCTCTCTCTCTCTCTCTCTCTATCTATCTCCCTGGTCTCTCTTTCTCTCTCTCTCTCTCTCTCTCTCTCTCTCTCTCTCTCTTTGCTGCCCTCCCACTCTCCCTCCCTTTTACTCTTACTCTCTCTGCTGCCCTCCCACTCTCCCTCCCCTTTACCCTCTCTCTCTCTGTCTCTATCTTTATATCTCCCTGCTCTATCTCTCTCTGTCTCTCTTAGACCAGGGAAGGGACCGTAACCTTGCCACAGAGCCACAACGAGGAGGAAATAGATGACACAAAATCTCTATTGTCAGTCCGCTTTGATGTCAGCCGCTGCACCGATGTCGTTTTGTTGTTCCTCCCAAACACACACACACACAGAGTCAGGGCTCTGAAGACATAGGCAGTACACAGCTGATTCTAAAACGGGTTTTCTGGGCCATGATTTATTCATCCATTCATTCAGCATGAGGCTCATTAGCATGGGACAGAGCCGTGTGCGCTAGTAATTGTCTTTGATTTAGCCCGAGTGCAAACAAAAGGCGCAGCAAAGCGTATTGTTTCCACTCTACCCCTGTGATCTATCAGACCCTTCAATCAGTTTAATGAGACGCCGACTTCATCTTCTTCCACAATGTAAAAAAATGAGGGGTGAGAGTGTAATCCGTGGATCATTTGTTCATTTCAAATCATTTGTTCATTTTGTTATATATATATATATATATATATATATATATATAAAATTGTTAATTTCATATTTTATCTTTAAACCAGTAATCTGTAAATCTGTCAGATCATGTTGCATATTTATCTTCTCAACCTGTAATCTGTAAATATGTTTATTCATAATGTAATTCAAAGTTTATTTTCTGTTCATTTTGTATCTTTTAACTTGTATTCTTTGTTTAAACAGAGCAGGTCATGATACATTTCACTGGATATTGTACCTGTTTAACTGTGCATGTGATAAATAAAGATTCTTGAGCCTTGAATATATACAGTGTGTGTGAGTGTATATATGATTATTTTCTTGTTTAACAAATCCAAGTGAGATAAGTAACAGTGTTTGACATTGAATACAGTGTCTATAGCCAGTATACATTTTCGAAGGGGACGGCTTTTCCCTTGTTTGTCTTTAGAAAGCTTGGTGAGGTCGTTTTCGGTGAGCTGTCTTACAGCCTTTCACAGTGTGCTGCTTCAGTGCTGTTCCATTCATGTCTGATTGCTTCCAACAACTAGTCAGTGCTCCTAATTTGTCTGCCAAGTGTTGCCTTGATGTGTGCCAATGTGGAACTTAATTGGACACTAATTAAATAGAGGTTAATGACCGTACAACTAGACACTGCCTGCTCTCATTAGTGCCATCAGTGTTTGTATTAACAGTTTTCGCGATTGTTACGCTCTGCCTAAAGGGTGAAGCTGAGAGTATGTAAAGAAAATGTATAGAAATTGTGATACTCATTTTTTGCCCCTTAATGTATATATACTGCATATACTTCAAAAGAAAAAAATACATTTTTTACATAATGTGTGTGCGTTTGAGTGCAAAATGAGAAATCTAAAAACTTTTCATTCTATTTTTCATTTTGGTCTTGGAAATGGACATATTTTGGGCGGTTTTATTGAGCGTAAAACCTGAAAAACAACGGCATAAAACTGTCCATTTGTCCACTTGAATTAAGCAGGATGAAAGGAAACCTGGCTTGGATTTTTATTTTCTGCTGTTTTATTTTCTCACAGAGACACTGGTTTGATGCCCTACTGTTCGCCGTTATATATGTTCCCATAATTTGGGGGTGATATCCATGAAACTGGCAATGTAATGTGCAAAAATCAGACAGACTGCTTCTCACAATTAAACGAAAGAATGAAAGATGGCTGCGACTGCATGTCAGCAGCGTTACATGCGACGTGAGCTCCACTCACTCCTGTGATGCAGCACATTGCGGTGCGTTTGCCTGAGGTGCTGCTTACTGTGCCGTATTCATCTTCCTCATGACCTGCTCATTTTTCATACTGTCATGCTAAGTCACATTGATTTAATGCACGACTTAGGCACACACACTCAACCCTGACCATGCACCGCTTGCAGCATTCTGTTTGTGTGTGTGCCGTTATGAAGATAAGACATTTTTCACACTGTGGGGACATTTTGCTGTAATCCATGTAGAAAATAATTCTGTATCAAAGGCTAATATGGATAAACAATAAGTGTTGGGAAGCTATGCTTAAATGGTAGCTTTTCAAGGAGCTTCAAGATACAAGCTACTTATGACTACAAGTAATTGTGACATAAGCCTTGTTTCCATTGGCTAATGCTAATTTCTGCTAGCTCATCAGTTAATTAAACATGAAAAATATTGGAAAAGCTAGAGCATTTTAAAAGTAGTTTTGCTACTCATAGACTGGGAAAATACTGTAACTTACCAGTACAATAGCATTGCTTAAATAACTAATTTTAGTTAGCACTTCTCCAACATTGCCAAAGATCCACTGAGTACTGAGTTTAAGGTTAGGATTATTTTTAGGAATATATTTCAGGTTAAGAGTAGGATGTAATGCCAGATTTTGTGTGTGTGTGTGTGTGTGTTTGGCATTACATCCTACTCAGAACCTGAACACTAATTCTAAACCTAGTCCTAACATTAAAATAAGCACCCAAAGGATTAGGTTTAGAATTAGTGTTCAGGATGTAATGGTTAGGTAGGATTAGATTATGTCTAGATTAGGGTTAGGCAAGGGTTTGGATAATTCATTCATTCATTCATTATCCTATCGAGGTCGCAGGGACCGGAGCCTATCCCGGGAACTACGGGTGCAAGGCTGGGACCAACCCTGGGCAGGTGGCAACACACCGCAGGGGGCACACTCACACACAAGCACACTCTTAGTCACACCTTATGGGGCCAATTTAGTCACCAACTAACCTATAGCGCATGTCTTTGGACTGTGGGAAGAAACCCATGCGAAGACGGGGACAGCATGCAAACTCCACATAGAAAGGCCCTACAGCCGACCACGGGATCGGACCCAGGACCTTCTCGCTGTGAGGCGGCAGCGCTAACCACCGTGCTGCCCGAATGTCTGTGTGTGGGCAGAATTTTAGGTGATTTCGATGTTCTGATTGTCTGCTGAAAGATGATGTTGTTTGTGACTTTGCCAGGACATTTTTGCATAAGGGAACATTTTTGTCAGAGATAATGTGAAAAACTATGAGTTAAAGGGGAGGTGTCAAATAAATGACCTGGACCTCACACAGGTAGCAATGCATGATTGTATTTGAGTGTGTGTGTATGTGTGTTTTGTGCCCTTGTCCTTTGGGAACACAATGATGATGACACATGCATGTAGAGGCACATTTTTATCAGCAAACAGCTGTAAAATAGGTCTGATTTTTTTATTTTTAAATCCCTTTTCTCTTTCTAAATATTCTATAAAAAACAAGTGAGATAAAAAAAAAAGTGAAACATGAACAGACAGACTGGCACTCAAGCGGAGCCAAGAACAGTCCGACGTTATTCCGTGAATTATTCATGCCAGGTCTCAAACACGGCCTGTGTTGATTCGCATCGCTGTAAAATGTGGAAACATCAGACGTGGAAAGGCGCCATCACACAACCAAATTAGCCCAGTTCTCCACAAACAAGAATCAGCAACGAGGACGGCGCATCTTGTCTGAGTGCAGGAATCAAATTATCCAACCGGGCCGTGATGAAGAACGCTGACTCTCGTTCTGCCGTTGTCACTTCTACCCGCTTTCCCTCCATTTTACGGCTCAGAAACTGAGGAACACGGTCACAGTCCATTGGCTTTTATGGATATTATTCACAGCTTGATGAACAGACCGATTGGCTAAAAATGAAACCTCTTTCCAACCTTTCCACCAGACATGCACCAAATTCATCTCAGTTCCTTCATCGACGTAAATTTGCCGTTTTAATATTCAAAGTCTTCTGAAGTGCCACATTTATATCTACACTTACAGCATTTAGAAGACACTCTTATCCAGAGCAACTTACATTTCCTAATTTCAGGGACAGTTCCCCTAAGAGCAACTTAGGGTTAAGGGTTTTGCTCAGGGACCCAATGTTGGTAATGAAAGATTCGGATTCGAACCCATAACCTCTTGGGCCAAAAGTGAGTGTCTTACCACTAGGCCACCAACACCCTGCAATGGTGTAGGGTTTCCCGGGATGAATCGTTCAAAGTTCACTTCCATTTATATACTTTGATTTAATCTCACCTTTATATCATCTTTTAAACACCTGAGACGAGATGTTCAGAAACACAGGTGTCTTATACACACATTGCTTATAAATTAAGGCCAAGTTCATCTCTAGTTTCTCTCTAATTGCTGGACTTCCTTTGAAGGCAACTGTGGCTGTTGGCATTAGGTTTAAATCCTTAACCCTTCCATCAAGGCCGAGAATGGAACTGCACCTCCTTACTTATCAGCACTGATCAAGCAGCATGTCACTTCCCGTCCTCTTAGACCATCAGGTGCCACTCGTCTCGACCCACCGATATAGTATCATACAGAACCTACTTTCGGTTTCCAACTCTATTCGTGTCGTACCGTTTAATTACCGACATCACTAATATTAATGTCCAAGGTCCAAAAATGTTCTTTATCTCTGAATTTTTTAAAGATGTATCATTGTGAAATCTCTGTTGTATACCAAGCCTGTCCCTCTGCATTACGCTCTTTTATCGTGTGTATAATTTGTTCCATTGCTCGCTTGGACAAATGATTTTTGCTGTCTTGGACACTTTGTTTACTGTTGGTTTTGGACTCTTTGCCGTTATTTTGACCTTGCTCTGGATTATCTGTGTTATTCTTGTTTCTTGGCTTCTGACCCTCGCCTGTCTACTTTAGTGGAATAAAATGTCATCTGCTACTAAAACCAGTCGTCTCAAGCTTTTACACTGAGTTTTGTTCCATGAGCCTCTAAAGGAATAATTGGGTCTAAAATTGGGTCTTTTGTAACACAGTTTTATAATATGATGCTAGTAATTTTGCAACGGTGAAGATGTTCTGCTAGACCGCTCTCCTCGGAGCTCCACGTTAACCCACAGCTCATTTCTAGCATTGGCTATACACGTCTGTGTGTTGTGTAGTTATCCAAATAATTATTTTCCATAAGGCGTGACAACAACGGGAGCCTGTTAAATCCAAAAAGGTATGCTTTTTGCAACTGGGTCGCATCAAGGTCGGACTGCTTTCACACCTTAAACGAACCATGACAGAGCTCATTTGGAACCGAAGCGAGATCACCTCTTCAGCTGGATCTCGACACGCTTGTTTGGTCAACTGCTTGTATTCCCAAAAGTCCGAACCAAGGGAGGAAATGAACTTTTAAGCGAACTAAACAAGGCAGGTGTGAATACACCCTAAGTAACAATCACAATTTACTAATAATCCTCATAATCTTACACTATGTCACTATAATTTCCTTCAGTGGGATTTAACCTGTTAGATCCATGAAACAAAGCAAGCCAAGTACAAAGAGTTTGTGTGCATGTTAGTGGACATGTCGAGCCCTAAAAGGATCTATGTAGTGTATTGTACATCGCCTCTAGGCGTAGGTCAATATTGTCTCTGCAACGGCCACCAGAGACAGCAGGCCTTGGTATAACAGATCAAGGCACTGGATCAGAAGTGCAGGGCAGATATATGAGACACTCAGCTGGTAAGAATTTGATGGAGGACCCCTTTTGAAGTGGTGTTTTGGGAACCGGTAGGCCTTTGGCAAAATCCAGAGTCCTGCAGGCCTAAAAACGGTCATCCTGCTGAAAAAAATCAGGTTGATCCAGCAGAGTGGCTTTAACCGGTCTACAAAGGTACATTTCATACATTTCTAGACTTTTCAAAATCATTCATGTTGGTTTTGATGCCAAACTGACATGACAATACAAGTCAGGGCTTACTTTCAACCCTTGACCTGTCTGTCTGACACCAAGCAACAACGGATCACAAATTTCAGTCAAAATATCATGTGTTTGAGTAACGCATCAGATTTTTGGGATTGCCAGATCCTGTGCAGTTGGCTTTAAGCTGGCAAAAGACACAGTTTAACATGAACAATGTTTTGAAACCTGAATGTGCCCCAAGTTTTACAACTTTACCCACCACCTCTTTTGGTAAACCAAAATACTCCCAAATATGCGACTCGTTTTGAAGTTCATGAACACTAGAAGTAACAGCAACAGTAAAGCAGTATTTGATTAGAAATTAGTTCAACTTTGCAATTAACCTGTGTTCACGAGCATGACGAACCACAGGGGGGGATCCATACAGGTTGAGCATCAGCCAGTCCTTTACACCAGTGACTCCTCAACTTTTTCTACAGGCCTACCTTTTGTATATTAGAATATCCAGCTTACACACACACATCATTTTTTTTGCTTAACACGCCAATTTGTTATATTGTTATACAATGTAATTTACACAAAACTGCTAATTCTTACTGACAAAAAAGCTAGTCACCTTCGCTGTGGAATCATCAAAAGATGCAAGAATCATGTCCAATCTCCAATGAGTTTGAATTTCCTATGACTTTGCCCATCTAGTTTCTACAGCAACTGTGAAAACCACTGAGTTACGCCAATAAACCAGTTTGAAATCGATGCTACATGCCCCTCTTCATCTGTGCCGCACTTATACCGGGCAAACCTTACAGACCCGGAATAAAAGCTGGCAAAATAAGGATCTGAGACAGAGGATGGAAGGGACGGGTGAATGATAGCGGTTAGCGGTAATGCTAATGCACTCTGGAGCCGCTGGGCTGAGATGTGCGGTGATAAGAGGGTATCTGCGGAGCACCATGGCTAGCTACCGTTGTTACAGTTGACGCGGGAGCAGCGAAGGCAGAGCCCCCTGTTAATAATGCAGTGGCTTCATCAGCCATGCAGGCCACGAAAAGCCTGGGGCGGCTGGGTGTGATGAATGAACATAAAGTTTACTGCACTCTGAGGCTTTGTATGTTTGTGTGTGTGTGTGTGTGTGTGTTGTAAAGTCTAGTCTTTTCCAAATTGCTTAAATGCATTTGAATCCAAATTACCTACGAAAGTTCCATTAGGACAGGCATGTGCTTAATGATGTAAGCTTATTTTAGCTCAGAATGTGAGATTCTCCATCTTCCTGACACTGTCCTCTACTTAGTGGGTGAAACAGCCTTCGCTGTGTCTGTGGAAGGTTCCAGAAATGCCCCGAAACAAAGAATTGATGCTGCCGACATGCCAGTTATTTTTTGTTTCTCAAGTCTGAATAGCATCAAGACGACCTTGATAATAGCTGTTTTCTGAGGGTGTTCCAAACATGGAAACATGATGGAAACTTTCTTCTATGAAAAACAAACGATTCAGCTGGCGATTTGCCAATACTGACTCAAGTGACTCGCACACCCGGATCACTTTAGTGAGTGACTCAGACGGAGCCGTATCCTAAAAAGGAACCGAATATTACAGCTCTATTTTATAGTGTTCTTTACTAACTACTGGAATTACATGTGCTTTGTGTTGTCTTGTAAGAAAGAGGTTCACGTTGCCTAGCACTTGTAATGACGTTTTGAGCATGTTAAGAGGCTAAAAGCAGGTTTAAAGCTTGCTCCAAGTGGTTAGCGTTACAGTCGCCAGGGTGCGAACACTAGAAGGAGCATAAGTCGGTGTAGGCAGCACCAATTTTTGTTGTTTTTGTCGCTACTGACAGCACTCTGTGACAACGAACAATAGAGCTAAATGTTGAAATTGTTCTCCTTTAAACAACAAGACTTGCCATGCAAAGATGTTGGCAACGTCGCAAAGTCCAAACCCAAAAACAAGTCCTTATTTACATCTCAACAAGTGCTGAAACTGTCCAAGTAATTAAAAAATCAGTGAAATAGATTCACTTAATGGAAGTTAAATTAATGAAAGTTAAAGAAAGCTTGTGTGTTATACATGAAAAAATACAGAAAAAAAATGTATCTCTAAAAATAATTCTTAAAATTATGAACATTTTTTAAAAGTATTTTAACTGTGTCTATTAACTGTGCAGTCTGCAAATCTCTGTCGTGGACATGTCCTTAAGAGATGTAGGAGAGTCAAGATGCAAAAAGGTTTGAAAGTTCTGATGTCATGTCTGAATTCTAACACAGCCACCGTTTATTTGCAGCCACCTGCTTGAAATTCATCATATAAATGTTCAACCCAATCACGCTCTAATTTCAAATCTATTGTGCATATCTGTCCGTTATATTTGCAAATCCCAAATACAGCATCGTCAGGATTTGGACAATCGAAGCATCAATGAACTGGAATAACGAGTTCCCTTCTTGGAAGGAGGAAGTGTGTTACTTCAAGCGAATCAAACAGCCATAAAGGTTTGAGGATGTAATGGTGTCAGCCAAGACTCTCTAGCCATTAAAGCTCAACAACATCAATTAAATTTCCGGTCTTCAACCCCGAAGTGAAATTATACTGCACATCCAGAAAGAAATGACGGCGGCTATAAGCCAAGAGCCACTAAGTTCAGCCTGGCTATAATATGCCTGTTACTACTGAAATAAGATGCATGAAGAATAATAAGAAGAAGGGGGAGACAGCCTAACCAAAAGGAGATTTTCTGGATGCTCAAAGCCAACACTTCATGCGGCTCAATTTACGTGGTAAAACCTGGCCTCGGTCAGTCCCTTTTGATTGCATTCTGCGTTCCGCGCCCAGCTCCGTCGAGCCGTTTTCGTCTTCAATCAGGTATCAATTGATTTTCAAGGTCCTCTTGGACGGCAGAGAAACAGAGTTTTGTTAATGAGCTCAACCACTGGATGTTCCCAGAATTCCGAGAAGTGACGCAAAAGCTCGAGGAGCTTCTGAACTCTTCAAGGCCGACCTGCACTCCAGCTTTTATTAGCGGTGCAGGAAGTGGACCAGCATGAAACGCAGTCTCGCAGCGTTCTGTTCTCACCTGGTTCGGCTAATTAGAAGCCGGTCAGGACAAGATCTCTGTGGAGATAAGGGCCTTGTGCTGGGAAATGCCTGGAAAATGCTAATGTGAAGTGGGATCTAATTGGTCGGTAGAGAGATGGAGGTCGTTTTTTTGGAGATGAGACAAGCAGAGGCAGCTTTATTTCTTTATAAGGTCTAAATGAGAGATGCAGCGATCCGCAAATTGGCAGCCCAATACTGATAAAGATACCCAATAACAGCGATTTGGAATGTGCCTCATTCAGCCATAGTTTTGTTCTTAAAACCCACTTACACAGGGCAGCTGGTGGCGTAACGGTAGGGTGTTCACCCTATGATCTGAAGGTTGCCCGTTCGAATCCAGGGCTGGTAAAGTTGCCACTGAGGTACTCATGAGCAAGGTACCGTCCCCAAGTACTGCTCCCTGGGTGCTTGTTAGCTGCTCACTGCTCCTTCATGGATGGGTCAAATGCAGAGGTCACATTTTGTTGTGGTGTGTTCACAATGACAAATAATCACTCACCTTCACAGGTTTAACAAAAATTTTGACATTCACCATAACCAGGGTTGGGCACGTTACTTTAAAAAAGTAATTAGTTATAGTTACTAGTTATAGCTAATTAAATGACCTGTTATTGAAAAAATAGCGCAGTCACTAACGCCGTTTATTTGTAACGCCGTTATTCCCATCAGTGATCATAATAAATATTCACATATCAGCAATTTAATCAAAATCTCCAAAATTATCAGGGATTACCAATCAAATGCAACCCTTTTATGCAGCAACAAACTGGTCAGTTTCAGTTCCAGTGTAAATGATATGACTGTATTAAATGAGAACAAACTATGAACATTAACTCACAAGCTGATGCAAACAAACTCGCAGAAGAAGCATAAACAAGTATTTCAACGAAATAATTTGGCTCATTGTTCCCGTTACCCCATCTATTTAAGTCAGTATTAGACTAGGGATGCACCGATCTGATATGTGGATCGGATATCAGTCCGATAACCACTCAAATAGCTGGATCAGGTATCGGTGGCATGGAGCCAATCTATGGAGCCGATCTACGTTCTACGTAATCGCGCACACTCAATTCGTTCGACGTTGGCGTTAATTATATAGAAATGAAGTTGAGTAGAACAAGCAACAACACTCTACCACCCTAAAAGCAAATTATACCTGATTATACCGTTTCATTTCCTTAACACCAACAGCTCTCGCTCGCGATCTTCGCGTCCCTCACTGTGTTTGTTAGAGCGCATGTCTCTCTCAGGAAAGTACGAAATTCACTAAATCGCTCCAGTTCAGTCAAATCTTCCCCCTTACTACAGACCAGACTCATATTTTAGCTGATAAATAACAAAAACCGCCAGCGTTCTACTCACAATTCAGCTGCTTACTCGATGTTTTCATTGTTTATTCCGAGAAGTAAGCTCGACACGAATCCCAAACGAATCCCGTGTGGAACGCTGTCATGTCAAAAATGAGTCCAAAATGAGGCATTGGCAAAAATGAGTCAATTAATCAGAATTTTTTTTTTTTACATTCTATAGTGTTAGAGAGTAAATAATAAATACAGAAAGATGCATCATTTGTTATCAAATCATTTTATTCTTTATCCAGACAGATTCCAGATGGATAAAGGAGTTATTTTTTGTCATAGTGCTAAGCTATAGAATATTTCTACATAATAAAAACTCTACACAAACACTATAATAAGCCTAAAAACATAATGGGTGAATGGTATAGACATTCATTCATTCATCCATTATCCGAACCACTGAATCTCAACTGGGGTCGAGGGGGCGCCGGAGCCTATCTCGGGAACTTACGGGCCCAAGGTCGAGAAACAACCCTGGGTAGGTGCCAACACACCACAGGCCGTGGTATAGACAATCGTCCCAAATTTCCTTAGAGCTGTAAAGGTGGGAAAAAAATAACTCATATCGGATCGGTGATCGGGATCGGCCGATACCAAAGCCCAAGTATCTGCATTGGTATCGGAACTGAAAAGGTTGGATTGGTGAATCCCTATATCAGACCACTATTCCATAACAGTATCAGACTGATGCATTCCTAGTCTGAATATTTCACTTCATCAGGCAGAAAGCGAGAGAGAGAGAGACCACCAAAGGTGCAGAAAAATACTCATTATCTATTCTCTTTTATGGAAATTGCTGATCTCTGTTCTTCCTCCAACATGCTGCTCCATTAAAATAATGTCCATTTTTTACGTGAGTGATTATTTGTCATTGCGGACACAGCACGGCGCAGCACAGCACAATGTGACCTCTCTATTTGACCCATCCGTGAAGTAGCAGTGGGCAGTTTTTGGCAAAGCATGTGAGCAGCGCTTGGGGATGGCACGTTGTTCATGAGAACCTCAGTGGGACCTTGAACAGGCGACCCTGCGACCACTGAGCCAACCATTACGCTACCAACTGCCCCACAAATCGCAGATCTACAAAACATTTTATTACAAACCAACCTGAAAGAAACTTAACGCATATATACATACATACACATATGCTTTTCAGAAATGCTAAACAAACTGCATCTGAATGTGCAATCAAACCTGAATGTAGTTGATCAAACCTGTCCAACATACAGGTGTATTTCCTTCTAGTATTCAAGATGGTGGCACAGTGAATACTCTAATTTCTTAGATGGGTCAATATCACTATAAAGTGCCTTTCAATGCTTAAAATATTAAGCATTTAATATGTGTCCCAGAAATCACCGTCCACCCCGTCGTGATGGCATAACTGGCCCTGTACTACAACGTCATCAGTGACATCATCCCTAGCATTCTGTCTTCCTTCAGTGAAGGTTGACACAACTGCTCCCATATCATATTGCGTTTGTAGTTGTATGGTGTCAAACTTCACTTTTCCACTCTGTCATAAAGTAAATATCACAAAATATTACTTTTACTTCAGAAATTCCAAGTATTTCCATAAATAATTCGATGTTACCTCCAACAGTGCTAACTTTGCTAGCTTAGGGCCCACCATGTGCTCATTAACTGCTCATTTTAGCCAAAAATGTCCACCCTCAATCCTCAATCCTTCCATGGACCTCGCAGGGTGGACATGACACATGACGGTGGACAAAAAAATTAAAGTACTGATTAAACTACAGAATTACACATTATAAAGAATGAATTGTGGACGTTTTGCTACTTGCTCCTATGTCGTCGTACGTCCTGCAAGTGTTTAAACACATTTTAAATCCATTTCTAACAGCTTAAGGGTAACTTAATAAAATGGATATGAAGTGAAATGGGAAATCCCACTTTTCCTGGAAGAAATTATAACATCTCAAAGCCACTTTAGGTGACGCTGACACAGCTGTAACCACGCTGAACGTAAACCTTCATATTTTGGCAGCACAGACACAAATTCTGTTTTGGTACAACAGTCGTGTGACTTGAAACTATAGATGTATCTCTAGAGGACCAGCGCGAAAAAGGTTTTGTCTTACGTAAGAGCGCGACGCAAGACTGCCAAAGGGTGTTGCAATATGAAAATCTTTCCCCAACACCTGCACATCTTTGCAAAAGCCAATCATCATCTTAATTATGGTGATGATATTCAATATGACAATCATGAATAATGAACTCAGACAATCATCGCTTCTGCCAGTTATGTTTCATATGGAAATCTCAGATTATGAAAATATATAGAGACGCTTATATGCAAAAGTTAGATACAGATTTCTTTTTGATAAATCATGAATAATGGTTTTGTCATGCATGTTTGTTTCTCATACATTATGTAGCTAAAGGTTTTAGATTAAATCTATCAAATGACATTCTTAGACACAGAATTTTGTCAGAATTTTGTAGAATTTTGACTATTCATGTTTATATAGACTGGAAATGGGAAAACCGAGAGGCCTGAGCTTCAGTGATAATCTCATCCACATGCTGTGGCTCTCATTACAGTTTAAGTGCTACACCGCACTCTTCAGTCGTATTTTTATAGATTTATCAGAATAATGACACAGGCAGCGCACATTCGTTTAAACCAAGCTCTTTTCGCATCATTTTCCTACATCCTTTTTTAGACATACTGCCTACCAAACCCACATCTATAACCAGCATGTTAGGAGGACTTTAAGAACTGAAAAATATTTTATTCTATTTTACAGTCCCTCCAGGATTCCGCGATTCTTTTTTGAGATTGTTGTGGCTTAAAATGGCTGATTTTGTGGCAGCTTTTCTTAAAGATTGTCTTGAAAGTTGTGGTGTTTTGTTGCAATAAAGTAGCTGGAGCAAGTCAAAGTTGCGGAAAAAAGTTGCGATTCCCCCCTTTGTAATTATTTGTTAACAATGAATTAAAATGAAGGGAATAAAACCACTATGCCCCCTGTGGTGTGTTGGCGCCCGCTAAGGGTTGTCCCTCGCCTTGCACCCGTAGTCCCGGGACAGGCTCCGGTCCCCAAGCAGTTCAGATAATGACTGACAAAACCACTGTTATTTGTGTTTTAACGTTTAACCATTTAGTTATTGTTGTAGGTAAATCTTAGAGGTGTTGATCACGTTTTCTGCGTCTTCCAAACGTAACAAGGAGGTGAGTTCGCTGACTCGTGGCTCAATGTTTTGAGGGAAACAACAATGATTGGTTAAAAATTGCCGAAAAGTAACCGTAGCCGTCAAAATTACAAGGCTGTGATGAATTTGCAGGGATTGGCTGTATTTGTGTGAAATCCTGAGCAATAATTTTGTTACACTGCTAACCATTCAGTTGGTGGCGTAACGGTAGGGTGTTTGCCCCGTGATCTAAAGGTCGCAGGTGCAAATCCAGGGCCAGTAAAGTTATCACTGAGGTACTCATGAGCAAGGTACCGTCCCCAAGCACTGCTCCCCGGGCGCTTGCTAGCTGCCCACTGCTCCTTCAAGGATGGGTTAAATGCAGAGGTCACATTTCGTTGTGGTGCACCGTGTGCTGTGCTGTGGTGTGTTCACGATAACAAATAATCACTCACTTTCATTCAACTACCAAAACAATTTTTTAAAAAAATTCTTAAGCATTAAAAGTATATCTTCTTTCACCGCATTATTGCTACAACACTTACAATACCTTAAATAAGGTTCCAAAACGAACAGTATATATACCCCTGCGTCTGTGTATACAACACAGACGCAGACAGTTTTATAAATAACAGAGCTTGTCATAGTGCATGTGGAAACATGAGGGCCGCACATGGGGATTCTTAATTCTGCAGAAAAAAATCTTCTTTCCAGTGTTAACGTCCCTCCGATATCACGTGATCTCTCCTCGATCAAGGCCAAGGCTTTAACCCAAATCCCCTCACATCCCCCATCAACTTGTGCAGTGGAACAGTGCTTGAGGTTAATATGCCCAGAATAGAAATGAGTTCCAACCCCGTGGAGAGCGAGCGAGCGAGCGAGCGAGCGAGTGAGTGAGTGAGTGAGTGAGAGAGCAAGCAAGCAAGCGAGCGAGCAAGCGTCAGGCTACAGGGCATCAGGTCTGATGCTGCGGGCCGCAGCCACGTCAGACAGATAGGAGGAAACAGAAGGAAGAGCAGAACCTTGCTTCGCCTGTCTCTTTCTCTTTTATGCACTGCTGCTTTTCCTCCGCTTCAGTGCTACCACAGTACATCCAGTATCGTAGGCTCCAATGTTGGGCTAAGCATTTTAAGGGAGGATTGGTGGATTGGTGAGTCGAGTGAGTGCGTATTTCCAGCGGAGTGCACAACATTTTAAGAAAAAGTCTCCACCCTATGTAGTACACCAAGTCAAATAGGGTGCGTATGACACTCCATGTGTACTACCTAGTGCGTAGAGAGCCTTTAAGCTACAACCCGGGGTATTTCCTGAAATGCATACGACCACTCAGAAAAGTGTGATAAGAGCACCTTACCTACCATACTATAAAGTGCAGAATTCGGGACACAGCCCATGTGCGAGCTCACATTCGCTAAGTGATGCAGACCGTTTAGTTAGTTGGGGTTTTTTATGAGCGTGTGACGGCAACAGATTTTGCTCACAAACGTTCCACCGTGTGCTCAGAATTTTGGCACAAAATAACGCCATACATTTTAAGACAGTCCTCCCTTGGACTTTGGACATGCCTGGCACACCTGCTGCCTTTCTGACGTACTACAAATGTATCTTCATGACAAAAAAGGCAATTATCGACCGATTCTGATATTATCATGCGTCCCTACTTACTACTAATATTCTTACTATTAATTACTGTTAATTAGCTGTATCATATTTATTTAGCTATTTTTAAAGTCATTTTTAATAGAGTATTTCAGCGAATATTAATGATGAAAATATACCAAAAACTAGATAACGCTGACTTTCATACACTGCAAAAAATCAGTGTCAGAAAATAAGAAAAAGAAAAGGATAATAAGAAAAAAGGATCCAGAATCAAGGAAAATTATCTGCCAATATAGTGAGAAAATGTATCTTGTAAAAATCTTTCCATTTTTCCATGTTTTTAGCTTTAATATTCTTAAAATAAGCAAAGTTGTCATGAATTTCTTAACTCGTAGTGGAGAGCATGAGAACCTTTCCGTTCTCTTAAGTAAATTTCTTATTTCATTCTAAGAATCAATAAATTTTTCTTAATAAGATAATTGTAGTCAACGTTTCTTAAAATTAGATTATTTATCTTACACATACAAGTCTAGTCAAGTCAGTTATTCTTAAAATTAAAAAAAAGATCTATTTTTTCTTTTTAAGATTTTCTGGCTTGTTAAGATTTCATTTTTGCAGTGTACTTGCTAGATTTCAAAGGGTGAATTTTCTGTTTCTTGCTGCTGATTTTTTTCATATTCTGTCTTTTTTTGGAATTTTCCAACATAAGTCATGACAGTGGAGTCCTGCTTTCTAACAGCATCCTTTTCTCGCTCTGCACAGCTTCCGTGAAAGTCATGGGGATGCCAGCAATAGTGCAGCCTCCTGAGTTAATGTAGTGGAACTGGGCCAGTCTGGAGAAATGCCCAGGTCTTTGATAACACACACACACACTGCCATTGATAACCATACATAGCGTTTATGTATAGCTTTTTGGTACAAAATATAGGTATGATACTGCATGGTGATGAGAGCGGTTTGATACTGAAATATCTCCTATGTCTCAGTAAATGCATTATGCAGCGCACTAATTTAAACTTTAATTTAGATCTACAAAGTGTAACAGGTGCCGCACATAAGCACGCAGCTCTCCATAACGACACGTCAAACAGAGTGCAGTTTTGGAATTAATGTATGGTAAACAGAGGCACCAAAACATTACTGACTTAATCCCTATTGGAATCACGGTGGGCTCAGAGCATGTCCTGGAACTTCGAGCGCGAGATGGTGGAGGGCACACACACTCGCACGTAAACACGCATGCACACCAACGGGGCTAATTTTAAATAAACCAGTCAACCTACAGTGCGTGCTTTCAGACTGCGGGAGGAAACCGGAGCACCTGAAAAAAGACCCACGCGAACGCGGGGAGAGCAAGCAAACTCCACACAGAAAGACCTCGCGGTCGACCCGGGGATCGAACTTGCACATAAACACACATGCACACCAACGGGGCTAATTTTAAATAAACCAGTCAACCTATAGTGCGTGCTTTCAGACTGCGCGAGGAAACCGGAGCACCCGAAAAAAGACCCACGAGAACGCGGGGAGAGCAAGCAAACTCCACACAGAAAGACCTCGCGGTCGACCCGGGGATCGAACTCAGGACCTTCTTGCTGTGAGGCGACAGCGCCTACTTGCAAGTTTGTTAAACGTAAATGTCCTTATTGTATAGATTAGTGGAGTGTTTATACTTTATCCACAATGGTTGAAATCATCAAACGATTGTTTTTTTCTCACAGTGAGATGGTCCTGGGTTCGATCTCCGGGTCATCCGTAGGGCCTTCCTGTGTGAAGTTTGTGTGCTCTCCCGTGGGTTTCCTCGCACCGTCCAAAAGCATGCACTATAGGTTGACTGGCGAATATAAATTGGCCCCGTAAGGTGTCTGAGAGTGAGATTGTGTGTGCGTGTTAGCACCTGCCCTGGGTCGGCCCCCTCCTCTCGCCGAAGTCCCGGGATAGGCTCCAGACCCCACAACATCCTGTGTGGGGTTCAGCGGTTCAGAAAATGAAAAATGAGGAATGAGGAAAGTTTGCCTGCATCAGGCTGTGTTATAAAGTAAACATTTTGCTGTATACAGTTGTATCAATTTAATTCCTGACCAATTTTTTGTTCATTACACACCTTAATTATAATTCCTGGTCATTCTGGAGCTTTCGTAAATGAGTCGGGACACATTTTATTTTAACATTAAGTAATTTGGCAAATCTGTAATTTTATATTTTATGTATTTGTTCCATTTCGTTTTAGGAAAGCAGTGTTTAAGTCAAGCCTGACATATTAAAGCTGTCTGATGATCCCAGTCTCTTCCGCAGTCATGAATCTTATTAATTGGCCAAGGTACAGAAATCTCTAGTGACTGAAAAACGGTGGCTCCTGCAGCATCAATTAATAAAATGACGCATAAAATCTGGAGGATTGTCAGAGGCCAAAATCAAATGCCAGGTCTGTCCATCATCGTCCTGTATTCTAGTTAGGGATTATTAAATGATGTGTCTCAGCACACACTGTGAATGAAGGTGAACATATGGCTTTAACACCTACTCATCAGCCCACACACACACACACACACACACACACACACATACATACGAGTCAAATGAACACAAGTCTACATAACACTCCTCAATCACTCAAGCCTGCTAGGAGCTGATATTCCATACTTTCTCACTGCTACACCTGAGTGGGTTTCATTGCATTTTGAAGCAGTTTTCCTCAATCTACTCCCCATTTTAACCCTTTCATGAAGGGCCGGCCAGTGTAACATAAAGTTTAGCACAATGGCCCTCATTCAATCGAATTGCTCATATATAGAAGAAATTTGCTCTAAAAGTTTAATTTCTACACAAAGTTTTTGCATAAAAGATGCTTCCTTTTTAAGATCAGCCCAAGATAAGAACAGAACCATACAGTATGATGATTTTTGTCAATAGAACACTACAGCACAGCACACACAGTGCACTACAACAAATGTGACCTCTGCATTTGACCCATCCGTGAAGGAGCAGTGGGCAGCCAACAAGGGCAGCACCCGGGGAGTGTTATAACATAGAAAAAAAATGAAATGACATAGGGAAAAAAATGCAAATAGAAATTTATGACTTGGTAGTGAAGCTTCTTTTTAGTGTTTGTATAAGAATTGGGTGGTTTTTTTACTTCATGTAAATTATAAAAGCTCTGATATGACATCACATGTGATGTCATAAGTGCCCAAATTATCGTCCGATCTTTATGGTTTTCGACCTATGGTGAGTTTCAAGGCATTCTGAACCTACTCTGAAAATTTCAGCCTTCTGCGACTTACAGTTCAATTTGCACAATCTGTTTTAGTAGGAGAAATTACTACTAATACACACATTAATAATAATAATAATTACAAGAGGCGTCCACAGGCACTTTCTGCTTGGACCCCAAAAAAATCAAGGCTTCTGATTTGTTGAAAATAGAAAATATATATTTTTTAAAAAGTTAGTAATTTAAAGTGTTATGTTCTGTCACGCATCTGATAACGTCCTGATAACCAGATGTTTTTATGACTTTTAAAACGCAAATACAAGGACTGAAATGTGCAGACTGACGAGTAAAAGCAGGACAGCGGCTTTACACTCAGTGCCAAACATTACACTGCCTGCTGAAGCAGGGAGGGGAAAATTCCCAAATCCTAATAATCATTTCAAATTCGACACACTCACTCCAGTTCCCAAAACGTCAACAGTCAAGTTGTCGCTCCAGCTGCGCTTAGACTCAGATGCCGCATGCATTTAACATGGTTTGGGTTTGGAAATGTCAGTTTGGATGAGAGTCTGGCATCAGAGTGCTGGCGAGAGACCCAGATGGACAGGGCTCGACTTCTCCCTTAATTCCACCAGCCATGCCCGCTCTCGTCTAAATACAGTCTTAATCTTAAGGGAGATTTGATTTTCTACGTCCAGTCCAAGACAAGATTTCGGGTTACTGTGGGTTATATTTCCCTGTTTCCTACTGAGGAATGGGGTGTGTGTGTGTGTGTGTGATTGCTTTTTACAGACATGACTGCACAAGCCGGGAAAAAAGTGTTAAATCAACTCATAAATTAACACCAGCACAGAAATGTTGCTGATGGGCATCGTGCCATGTCTGGCTCTCGCGTTTGTCTTGCCGAGTGGTGAGACATTTCTCTCCAGTTTAAGGCGCGATGTGTGTGTTGTCTGCATCGTCAAAACACGTAAAACTTGATGGGAGGGGTACATGCAACTACAGATTATTCTTAAATACCTATACATTTTTCCTGTAATCAGGCCCTGCAAATTAAACAGTGTGTTTTAACAGGACATCGGGGGAAAGGCCAAAACGAGAGAGTTGATAGATTAGAGCAGATACATTTTTTGCTAACTTACATTTTACCATGCATTACGCCACCGCTATAATTCACATCTGAGCTAGATCATACGGACCTCTTATTTTAGGCCACGAGTACACGGGTATTTCTGAAAACGGAGATTTTCCGCGTTTTACGTCCACACGAGCACGTTTTCAAAAATATCTCTGTCCACACGCAATCGCAAAAACGCTGTCAAAAGCATGCCTTGCATTGCAGATGAAACTAAATGTAGTTTTCAAAACAGAGTTTTCAAAAATCGCCACTTTGGACGGAGTTTTCAAAAACCTCTGCTTTCATTGGACCCAAAGCACTGCTTCATTAGCGTGACTTAAAGGCCAAACGCAGAGAAAAAACTCCGCTTTCAGAAATACCTGTGTAAGTGTGGACATGGCTGTAGTATTCGAATGTTCATAAGTTCCACCCCATTAAAGTCTCACATTCGGATTTTAACAGACATAAAATAATTTCGCTGGCATTTCGTTAATTTAGGGTAATAATATTGGGAAAAGAACTTTTTGAAAACCTAAAAATGATGATATTAAATAAAACAAAAGGAAAGACTTCTGCAGATGCACATAACGAAAATCTTTGGATGAAGCAGAGACAGGGAAGCAGTAAGAAGAGATGAGGAGGAAGAGGAGGAGGGAAATTAAAGAAATCTAACGTAACTACCTGCAAGTCTGCTCAATTGGTTTCGGCAGACCCGAATTTTATATCCTTGATGCAAATTTATCAGTTACATGATATGATTCCTGCCAAGCAAGCGCATGGTTAATACTGAGGATGGCAAAGTCAGTAAGACCTCAGATTGGATTTGATGAGGAGCATTCCCCAATTTATACACTACCGGTCAAAAGTTTGGACACACCTTCCCATTCAAGGTTTTTTCTTTATTTTCATTATTATTTACATTGCATCTTTACTTAAAAGGCATCAAACTATAGAATGAACTGTGTAAAGGCTATATTTGACCCAGAAGGAGAGTGATGGAGTGCTGCGCCACATGGCCTGGCCTCCACAGTCACCTGACCAAACCTAATCGAGATGGTCTGGGATGAGATGGACCGCAGAGTGAAGGCAAAAGGGCCAACAAGTGCTCAGCATCTCTGGGAACTCCTTCAAGACTGTTGAAAAACCATTTCAGGTGACTACCTCATGAAGCTCATCGAGAGAATGCCAAGAGTGTGCAAAGCAGTGATCAAAGCAAAGTGGTGGCTATTTTCAAGAATCTAAATATAAAAACATGTTCTAAGTTATTTAACACTTTTTAGGCTTACATAATTCCATATGTGTTCATTCATAGTGCCTTCAGTGAGAATCTACAATGGAAATAGTCATGATAATAAAGAATAAAACACTGAATGGGAAGGTTTCAAGGTTTAGTGCAAGAAATAGTTTTTATCTCTGCTATTAAATTATTTAATGCCTGATGCGTAAAAGTGTAAAATAGCTAAGGCGGCGTTGCTTGTGTCACATGCTCGCAAAATCCGCTGGGACACAGAACATTGCAACACCGCAACTGCCGGTGCTGATGTTTTCAGCCGAAAGTGACTAAATATAAATGGACGGCATCTAGATGACGCTTACAGTGTACGCTATAAATAGTTCAAGAAATGCTGCCATTCTGTGTGACTGATTTTAAAGAAATGCTGCAAAACGACAAAGAAAACCCATACATGTCCAAAAAAACCTGTAATCTCAGTTTAAACATCCAACTGAAGGATAAGATGACTACGAATTTAAAACAATATTTGAGCATGCTGACGTCTCTGCAGTGGCAGAGCAAAACTATGAAATAAAAAGAAGCAAAACATATTAAGTGAAAGTAAGTGATTATTTGTCATTGTGAACACACCACAGCACAGCACACAGTGCACCACAATGAAATGTGGCCTCTGCATTTGACCCACCCGTGAAGGAGCAGTGGGCAGCTAACAAGGGCAGCACCGAGTGTTTGGGGGACGGTACCTTGCTCATGAGTACCTCAGTGGTAACTTTACTGGCCCTGGATTCGAATCTGCGACCTTCTGATCACAGGGCCAACAACCCACCGTTACGCCACCAACTGCCCCCTTGGTTATAAGATGAGAAAGTTTTACATTTTGCTAAAAAAGCATACAGGTAAAATGCAAAAATGTGACAGAGTACGGTAAAAAATCAAGAGCGAAAAGGCAACTGAATTGTTCAAAATAATTTATATTACTAATCATCAGCTAAACTTTCATGCTCGTGACAGTCCTACTTGTAGAGAAATCATTCTCACATGTAATACACTGAGAATACGTGAGTGTGAAAGAGATTTCAACCAAAATGAGCTCAGTGTGCAGCCCTGCGATCTCATGCTGAAGTATTCTTTCAGGGTGTTTTCTACACTTGGTCCGCTTTCAGCCCCTGGGCAAAGCGAACTCAGATCGATTTAGTCAGCATTTTTTATGAGCATAGGAACACACCAAACTAACTCCGACTTCTGAATATCTAAACTAACTGAGACCGTGATCGAGGTGTCCAGTCCGTTCGCGAGAAGTCCAGAGAGTACGTTCAAGCATCTTCGCTACTTTTATGAACACGGTTAGCCTGGTTTGCTTCATAGTTTGTTCGGCGAAATCTACCCAGAGTAAAGCAGTAAAGGTGAGAGCTCCGCCAAGAATCTGAGTATGAACAGAAAAAGGCCCCGCTCTGAGCTGGAGGCGGAGCAGAAAATAGAGAACCGAGTCCCTTTCACAAAATGAACTCACAGTGTGAACATAAAAGAACTGAGTTCTTTTCGTTGGTCCACTTTTTGGACCACTTCTAGAGGACTGAGTTCAGTTCCTTTAAAGAGGACTACATGTGACTGTGCACGGCAAAACCAGTCACTTGTCACAACGGAGGTTGCCGAGAAAAAACACCGTTTATGTTGCGTGGGTAAAATTTTGATTTTTGGTTTTTAATGTTTTGAAACAGAAACAGAAAAACTTACCCTTTCCATCCTAAAAACGTGACTTTTTGAGGTGAGAATTCAATCCCAGCAGAATGGTAAAAAGTTTCTTGTTTTGACCATTTACTTCAATATTTACGGTAACCACTGGCTGACTAGGCGTGAAGATATTATCTCGAATCCATCTCCTCCGCCTCTCGAAAGTTCAGTTAACTCAATGCAGGTAGGTCATCCGGGTGGTGGCCAGGAACAATGCAGCGTAGGGCTACCGTGAACGCAAACGAGCTGCCACCGCACTAAGCGCTCAGAGTGCTACGGCAAGAATAACGCGGTTGAGAGTCACAATGTGAAACACTCCATAAAGAGCACCTTCAGAGGTAGGTTTTGTTTGTGATGCATCATTAAATATCAAGATTTGAATTTGAATGATCTCAGATGGAGACGGGGTATTTTTTGGCCTCTCCTCAATGATGAAAAACAGAGGTGTTGCCCTCAGTACACCTGAAGAATCAACCAATTTATATCCTCACAACTGTTTCTTACACCACTTGAGTCTAAATTAATGAACAAATGACCCCTGACTGGGGCTTGTCTTGGATGCGTGAAATAAATGTTAGCATTTTTTAGTTTGATTCATCTCAAAATGAATTAGTTTTCTTTGTTCCAAAAACTAGTTTTAGGTTCTGAGACCAGTTTTTTGGCTGTCTCGGTCTTGCTTTGAATCAGCCGTGTTTGTTCTCGGTCTCTCGGCCTTGACTCGGAAAAAAAAGGACTCATGACTTTATTTCGAGACCACAACTCTGAGGATATTTCTATTAATGAGCTGTTTACTGTCGAATTCGTATAACTTCCGTAGTTTATTTCTATTATATAGATATATGTAGGAGAGAAATATTGAATAAACATGTTTGATGTTGTTTAGTGTGTGTGGTTTCCTTTGTCCAGCTCTTTCTGAGGGTCTTTGCGGGGTTTAAGGTTCCACTTATTTGTCAAGTGGGTGTGTGTACTGGTCTGGATCTCGTCTCAGCTCCACCCTGGTCTTAATCTCGGCCTTCAGACTTCTAGAAGAAATCTGAAATCTTCGAGACTCTGGTCTCTGGTCAGAACTTGGTCTCTGTTTAGGTGGTCTGGACCAAGTTCTGACCGAGACTAGAGTGCTTCGAGACCGAGACAAGACTAAGACTCTGAAGAAACGTGCATTGGTCTGATCTCAGTCTCGACTCGGTCGTGGTCCGCCCTGGTTTCGGTCTCAGCCCTTCAGACTCTTGGTTTTATCTCTTCGTCTCAAGCACTCTGCTCTCGGTCAGAACTTGGTCTCGGTTTAGGTGGTCTGGAGTTTGCAAAACGACTTACTACAGGAATGAAAGACGAGAGCTCAGCATCACCACGCTTGAAACACTAGGCACAAGAAGTCACACAAATGCACTAGTGATCCTGTAAACAAGCACCGATTATAATCTGCTATCAGGACGGACAGGAATAGGCAGAAGTGGAGTGTGCATGTGAAACATATTTTTCCAGCCTCTAGCTTCCTCATGTTCCAGTAACGTCCCTCAAGATAATATCAAAGCAGCACAGATTCAATAAGAGCTTCAGCTGGTATCTATGGAAACATATGCTAATGCAACATCCTTCTCTCTTCCGCTTTTCCATCTCTTGCTCTCCAAGCTTTCTATTCCTCTTTCTCCTAGGTCTTATTTATCCCTCTTAAGTCTCTCTCCCTTCCAAATTCTCGCCTCTAAACCCTCTGTCCGCTATCTCTCAAACCCCTGTCTCTACCATTCTCACCCCCTAGTCTCTCTCTGCCTCTTCAAACCTCTGTCTCACTATCCTCACCCCTTAGTCTCTCTCTCTCTCTCCTTTATCTCTCTCGCTCTTCAAACCCTCTGTCTCGCTTATCTCTCTCTACCTCCCCTGTCTCTTCAAACCCTGTCTCGCTTATCTCTCTCTACCCCTAGTCTCTCTCTCTCTCTCTCAAACCCTCTGTCTCACTATCTCTCTCTCTACCCCTTAGTCTCTCTCTCTCTCTCTCTCTCTCTCTCTCTTCAAACCCCTTCTGTCTCTGGCTATCTCTCTCTCTACCCCTTAGTCTCTCTCTTCAAACCTCTCTTGTCTCACTATCTCTCTACCCTTGAATTTCTCAAACCCCTGTCTGCCATCTCTCTACCCCTTAGTCTCTCTCTCTGTCTCGCTATCTCTCTCTCTCTCTCTCAAACCCTCTCTGTCTCACTATCTCTCTCTCTACCCCTTAGTCTCTTCAAACCCTCTCTGTCTCCACCATTTCTACCCCTTAGTCTCTCTCTCTCTCAACCTCTGTCTTTTCATTCTCTCTCTCACTTCTTTAGTCTCTCTCGTCTCGCCATTCTCTCTCTCAAACCCTCTCTTGTCTCAATTATCTCTCTCTCACCCTCAGGTCTCGTCTCTCTCTCTCTCAAACCTCTCTCTCACTCTCTCTCTCTCTCTCAAACCCTCTCTCTGTCTCACTATCTCTCAATCTCTTAGTCTCTTCTTTCCTCTCTCTCCTCTTTTATCTTCTCCTCTTTCCTCCTTCCCTCTTTTATCTCCTCCTCTTTCCTCCTCCCTCCTCTCTCTCTCTCTCTCTCTCATCTCCCCTCTCTCTCTCTCTCTCTCTCTCTCTCTCTCTCTCTCTCTCCTCATAAATGGGATGAGGGATGTGACTAAGAGAATGGCGCTGTTTGAATTGATTAAACTGAACAATTTTGATGTGGTGTTTTTACCAGAAACTCATAGTGATGTCTATCGAAGTGGATGGGAGGAGGGAATGGGATGGGGTGATAGAAATGAGCCACAGATCATCTGTTAGTGGAGGGGTGGCGATTTTATTTACTAAAGCTTTTACACCCATCAGGTATCAAGTAGAGGAGTTGGAGAAGGGAGGTTGTAAGGGTTTGCGCAGTTTTTGAGCAGGTGACAATGAATTTTATTTTAATTTTAACTAACTGCTGCACTAATCATTATTTGTTTCTTGGAGGAGATTTTAATTGCACCGGTGATAAATTAGATAGGAATCATATAGCGCCTCATGCTGCGTCTCAAAGGGCGCTTGTACAGCTGTTAGAAGCATTTGACCTCTGTGATATATGGAGGTCCAGTCATGGTAACAAAAGGCAGTATATTGGGTCCATGCCAGGGAGAACTATATCTCACAGGCTCGTCTTGATCGGTTTTATTGTTTCAGGCATCACTGTAGTGTTTTTAAGAGTTCTTTCATCACTTCTACCGCACTTTCTGATCACTGTGCTGTTGTATGTCATGTGTTTATACAGATGGTGAAGCCTCGGAGTGCGTATTGGCACTTTAATACTTTACTGCTGCATGACGTGTATTTCAGAGAGGTTTTCACCGCATTTTGGGCGGGGTTCAGGTCACGACTACGTGAGTTTTCCTCTTTGCAGCAGTGGTGGGATTATGGCAAGGTGTGTATTAAACAGTTATGCCAACAGTACACTGTCAATGTCACTAGAGAGATGCTCAGATCTATTGATGCTCTGGGGATTGAGGTAGTGGAGTTGCAGGATTTGGGAGCCTCCACAGGAGAAAGGGAGTGTACTGAGGCTCTCAAGTCAAAAAAGGCAAGGCTGAAAGACCTGCTGGAAACCAGGGCACAGCGGGAATTCTTCAGTTTGGAGAAGAAAATGGGCAGAGTAAGATGATACATGCTTTGAGTGCAGAAAATGGGCAGGTGCTCAAAGACTCCTGTAGTATTCGCAAGCGAATGGTGACTTACTATTCTGAACTATACAGGTGTGAGTACAGGGCTGCTTCAAACGTCCTTGCGGTCTTCCATGATGGCTTGCCACAGGTCACTGAGGAGACCAACATGGGGTTAGGGAGGCCCCTAACGTCTCAGGACCTGCATTTGGCACTCATGGGGCTGGAGAATGGTAGGGCCCCTGGCATCGATGGGCTGCCGGTGGAGATTTACAAGGCTTTTTGGGGTGTCTTGGGGGATGACATCCTGGCCGTTGTAAATGACAGCGTTGCTCGAGGGCTGATGCTGCTGAGCCGTCAAGAGCAGTTATATCACTTCATTGCCAAAGAAAGGGGATCTGCAGAACGTGAAAAATTAGCGCCCGGTGGCCTTGCTCTGTACGGACTATAAGATGTTATCTAAGGCTCTGGCCAATAGATTGAGGGAGGCCGTGGCGAGGGTCATCCATCAGACCCAGTCCTACTGCGTTCCTGGCAGGTCTATCTTTGATAATATTTCGCTGATTAGAGATGTTCTGGAGGTCTCCAGACTTTTGGGCATTGAGACTGGGCTGATTTCTAATAGACCAGAAAAAGGCTTTCAATCGTGTTGAACACCTATATTTGTGGAAAACTCTTGAGAGTTTCGGGTTCAACGCTGGCATGGTAACCATGATTAGGGCGCTCTATAGTGACATTGAGAGTGTACTTAAAGTTAATGGTGGTTTGTTCTTGTTGCTCTAGGGGGGTTCGTCAGGGGTGTCCGCTGTCCGGATTATTGTATTGATTGGCCATTGAGCCTATGTTACATAGAATTCATGGGGTCCTATCTGGTTTGACTCTGTTCTCCTGCCCAATGAAAATGTATTGCTCGGCTTATGCTGATGATATTGTTGTTTTTATTAACAGTCAAAATGACATTGAGGCTTCACAGATTTTTGTGCGCGATTTTTATTTAGCTTCATCGGCCAAAGTGAACTGGAATAAGAGTTGTGCTTTTATTTGTGGACCATGGGCAGAGGGAGTTCCAGAATTACCAGGCGGACTGCAGTGGAGGAGGGATAACGGTTTTAAATACTTCTGGGGGTTTCTTGGGGGATGATGTTTTTGTGCAACAGAACTGGACTGGCTTACTGACAGCGCCAAAGGTCGTTTGGACAAGTGGAGATGGTTCCTTCCACGTATGTCTTTCGGAGGCCGAGCCCTAATCATTAACAACCTGGCGGCCGCTTCTTTATGGCACCGGTTGGCCTGCATGGAGCCCACCCCCGATTACTGGCTGGACTCCAAGCTAATTGGTGGACTTTTGTTGGGACAGGTATCACAGAGTGTGTTTTTTAACGAAGGACGAGGGTGGACAGGGCCTTGTCCACCTGATGAGCCGGAAAGCTGCTTTTAGGTTACAGTTTATTCAGAGATTTTTCATTATTCAGAGCCGGTGGTGTACTGTGCCCGACTGGACCTATCACGTGGAGCCAATTTTAACTTCGGACGGGCTTTGCTTACAGCAAGGGTTTTAAAGCTTCAGCAGCTGGGTGATCGCTGTCAGCCAGACTAAGAACACAGCAGCAGCTCCGCCTGGCTGGGGGGTATTTCTTCTGATGGGTGAGAGACGGAGCTTGAACAGTATTTTTCCCAGGCTCTACAAGGAAGAGACGGATACAGGAGGCCATGGTGCCGCTTGAAGCCGAAGGAGCTGACCCTCCGAGCTATTGATCCTGCCTGCATGGGCCGTGACTACGGGGGGGCCCTTGCAGGACCCAAAGTTTTGGACAAATGAACTTGCATGACAGTTCTGGGAGGTGGTTTTACAAGGGCTGTGTGAAAATTTTTTAATAAGGACAAATTAAACACGAGGACGGACACTTTGTGGAGGCAGGCTCTCGGTGTAAGTGATGCATGCAAACTTGGATGTGGAGAACACTTTATAAGCCACCGCTGAGAAAGCAGACCGGTGACTTGCAGTGGCGATTCCTACATGGTAGCATTGCTGTTAATGTTTTTATATCCACTCTGAACAGTGAGGTGTCTGATAAATGTCCCTTTTGTGAGGAGATCGAAACAATTTTTCATTGTTTTTCTGAATGTTGGAGACTTACTCCACTGTTTGTTTTGTCGTTGGTGAAGTGTTTTCAAAAAGAGTGTTTATTTTTGGCTGTAAATACAACATGAACGGAAGTACAAATGGCAGCTGCTAAATTTCTTCTTGGGGCAGGCAAAATGATCCATTTACTGCACTAGAAGGGATAAGGTGAAAATGGGGTGTAGCTGCAATCTGCTCCAGACTTTTGAGGTGCTGGTTAAATCCAGGATGCTGGTGGATTTTAACTTTTACAGAGCAGTGGGTGATATGGACCGGTTCAAAAGATTCTGGTGTAGCTGCGGTGACTTTCCTGCTATGTTTGGTTGTGAACTTGTATGAGAGGGTAATTTATTTTATTTTATTTATTTATTTTTATTTTTTTGTTACTATTATTATTATTATTATTATTATTTATTTTTTTTCTTTTCCAACCACTTCATGAAGTCTGCTGTTCTTGTCCTGTGGTGTCTTTTTGGTAGGCAGTTGTTTCTGATGTTTAGAATAAAGGTTTTGTAAAACCTAAATCTTAATTTCTCTCCTTTTTATCTTTCTTTTTCTCTCGCTCTCTCTCTCCTTTATCTTCCTCCTCCCTCTCCCCCGCTTCTCTCTCTCTCTCTCTCTCCTTTTATTTCCTACTTTCTCCTCTCCCCCCCTCCTTTTATCTTTCTCCCTCTCTTCTCTTTATCTCCCTCTCCTTTATCTCCTCCTTCTCGCCCCTCTCCTTTCTCTCTCTCTCTCTCAACCCCCCAACCTTGTTCTTTGTCTTTTTTTTGACTTGGCCAAGAAGAGACCCTCCTAGGTGCAGCTAATTTTTGTTGCCATAGAAACACCTATGGGTGCACGGTTGTCAAGGTAATGTCACTGCACCAAACTTAGTCTGGCGATGGAGGAAGGCATTATCCATATTCCTCCGCTCTCAAAATGTCAAATAATATTTAGTTCGCCTCATGAATGAATTGTTTCTTCAATAATGACGTAGAGACTGATCTAAACGTTTCCATTTTGAGAAGCAAACGGCGGTCGCCTCCCTTACGTTGCGCTCAAATGTCAATTAGACAATTATTCAACAATTTAGCTAATTACGCTTATGAATGCATCTATAATCAACGTAAACCAAATTATTTTTACGAAAGACGGGTTGCGCGATCGTATCTATGCTGACACTGACATCCATAATCAGAATCCTTCATCTTAACAAATTGCTTCGCAAATCTCTCACGCCGGCCCCATGACATCACCATCGTCTTTAACTCTTCATTAGGTGAAAGGCACACGACAATGTTTACAGCGCCCCCTAGCGGACAGTGTGCACACTCACAGAAACCTACCTATGTCATGGTCTGATTAAAGCGTTTAAAATTAAAACTCAAACCCAAATATATACTATTAATATATAATAAATATAATATAAGCCTATGAAAATTTGATTTAGTGATGAAACCCTTTCAACTTCTTGCTAAATGTTGCTTCTGCCATTGTCCTACAGTAGGTCATGCTTGTGTGTGTGTGTGTGTATGTGTGTGTCGGCTGGTGTTAATGAGCTGACGTCTTCCCCGCGCCCAGTCCCCTCCTCCGACACGGGCGTCATGGAGCTGCAGTCTGTAACCGTGGCAACGGGCCGCTAATTATCACCCAAAACGGCTATGGAACAAAACGACACTTCGCATCAGCCCCAATCAGACGCATCATGTTCCTCTGCTCGGAGTGTTCTTACTCGTGGGCTTAAAAAAGGGTCCCCACTGTACTGAAGGTTACAAGGTTACATCTAAGCCTAAATTTTCAACGGGAAATTACTAATAAGGCAAATCAATTCTCTTGATTGGGTTTAATTCATATTTGAAGGATTCAACAAATGAAAAAGTTTATAAACTTAGTCTTTTCTTTTTTGAGTTTTAATTGTAAATGCTTTATTTTTGCTGATATCAGACCACGACACAGGTATGTATATATATATATATATATATTTATATTTATACACACACACACACACACACACACACACACACACCACCAGTCAAAAGTTTGACGCACCTTCCCATTCAATGTTTTATTTTTTATTATCATGACTATTTACATTGTAGATTTTCACTGAAGGCACTATGAATGAACACATATGGAATTATGTAGTAAACAAAAAGTGTGAAATAACCCAGAACATGTTTTATATCTTAGATTCTTGAAATAACCACCTTTTGCTTTGATTCATCGTTTTGCACACTCTTGCTGCCTCGGGATGAGCTTCATGAGGTAGTCACTCAAATGGTTTTCCAACAGTCTTACATGAGTTCCCAGAGATGCTGAGCACTTGTTGCCCTTTTGCCTTCACTCTGGCGTCCATCTCATCCCAGACCACATCTCGATTATTTGGGTCAGGGGACTGTGGAGGACAGGCTATGACGCAACACTCCATCACTTCCTTTCTGGGTCAAATAGCCCTTACACAGTTCATTCATAGTTTTGATGCCTTTAGTGAGAATCTACAATGTAAACAGTAATGAAAATAAAGAAGAAACATTGAATGGGAAGGTGTGTCCAAACTTTGACTGGTAGTGTATATATAGATATTCTATATATATAGTAATTATAAGCAGTAATAATTTTATGTATAATTAGTATGGATATTAATCCAGAATAAATTTAGAATTTTGTTTATTGGTGCTTTATTATGTGACAAAATGATAAGCAGAATCAAAATTCAGATAAGCAAAATAATTAATGACCGACTAAGGTTAATTAAAATAATTAACCCTTTTGTGCACAGTATAATCGCCTGGACAGCCATGCATATTGGCTCAAAATTCATGCCTTAAAGGGGAAAACACCTTATTTTTATCTGTTTATTAGTGTGGCATTGTGTGATCAAATAATTAATATCACTTACTGCATTGTTTTAGAATGAACGCACAGAAAATATGCCTTACACATCAATAATATTAATAATAATAATACACACACACACATTAATAACAATAATAATAATAATAATAATGAATGGGAGATCTAGAACTACGACTCAAAATCATGTAGAATAAATTTCAAGCTCTACTATATGTCAGGGGATGTTAGTCCAAAAGGGAGGAAAGTGTGCAGCCCACAACGTCAGCAACGCTAACACGAGAAAGAGACTGAGAAAGGAAAGAGATGAAGACGGAAATGACCGAACCTCATCGCAGTAACGCAGAAGGACAGGTTATGGGAACAGCTCTTCCGTAAAAAGGCTATACTGGACAGAAAGTAAGCAGATGTTCTCCCCACTAAACAGGCTGTAAACCTCTGGAAATATTCAACAGCGTCATATGACAGTGACTGGTTAAAAGCTGCTTGTTCTGTCTCGTTTTGTGAGGTGAGGTTGCCCCCTGGTGGCAGGGAAAGGGAGAAAATTACTAAATGCGCAAAGAAACAATCCAATAAAGCTTGTGCTACCTTGGATTTCTTTTAGTAACAGAGGAAACAGTTTTGCAAAGTGCCAACGCCAGCTTTTTGGTCATCGCTTTCTAAGGTTGATTGCTTCGCTGACCGGGCTGATTTTCAAATAAGCCCACAGCTGTGGCAGTACGGGTTGAGGGCAATAGCGCTTCCCTTGGCTCACTGACTATCACAAGGAGAGACAGAAAGGAGGAGGTTGAGCTGTGGCGTCCTGCCACAACAGAACTGCTGCTCCCTCTTCTGGACAGAAGTGCATACTACTTGGGTCTAAAACGCACCTTCAGTGACATCTCTGATCTGTCAGCGCAGGCATCCTGATTTAGGAGATGCCTAAATCACATTCAAAATGAAATATTTCCAAAACACTATACACAGCACAGACCGATGATAAAAAGCATCAAATTTCCTATGTCACTTGCGTCTGACTTTCTGATCCTTTTCTATAGCTCCAGTAAAAATACTCATTTACATAAACCAGTGACAGTGATGACACATAAATTATATATTTATACACCAAGAGTGAGAATGTTGCTATGCAACTGTAACCTACAGGTACGGGTGGGCGACATGGCAAAAAAAATAATATATCACGATTTTTTACAGTTAAATCACGATTTCAATTTATCACGGTATTTATAACCAGTACAACCAAACAATTTTTCTTTGTAAAAATATAGTCCTAAAGAACAAAACAGCATTTAGGCCAAAGAACATTTCTGAACAGGTTTCAATGAGTTGCCAACATGTTTATTCAAAGCTAATTAAATACTTCATGCTACTTCAGAACAAAATATCAACAAGAACAAAACATTTTTAATGGTAAACAATAAAAATGGCAACTAACGCAATTCGTAAACTATTACTGAATTATTCAACACAGTCATTTTAACATGACATGACAATACCTCCTAAGGTAAAACAATAAATAGGTTCTTAAAAGGGTCACTAAAGGGGATAAATATAAACTTCGAGGTAAATTGTGGTTCTCTGAACAAAAATAAAGTGCAATACTGTGTCTAAAAAGTGATTATAAAAAACCCCTCGACTTAAGAACATGTTTTTCCAGCATCGTTTTTAAACATTTATCCCCTCCTAAAAAGGAGATACAGATTACAGGTTTTTAGCTAGAAAACCAGTTTGTCTACGTCAGGCGTGCGCAAGCAGAAATGCAATCCAGAAAGAATAAAAGGTAATTCTCCTAATTGGAAAAGCGGTAATAACATATTTCTTTACCTTAGTGGGACGTCTGGCACTGGGAAGAGGCAGCTAGTTTCTCATAGTCAGGGCAGTAGGAGCTGATTGCCAGACTTAGGCAGGATACAAGGTGCTCATCTGTCATTGTGGATCTGTACTTGGACTTGTTCATTTGGAGTTCAATTTGGAGTAAACCAAAAATAACTTCTCTCCCCAGTCTGAATGAAAATGACATCGCTTTTGATTTGACAGATGTTTGCTTGCTTAATCTTTATACACGACACTGCGTAAAATGGGCGCACGATGCAGAAAAAAAACAATACACTTCTCACAATTAATTGATTATCACTGAAAAAGGTGCGCGCACCTCTGCAGAAAACATATACTTGATGATCGTTTGATTACCACTGAAAAAAGGCAGTAAAATTACACTTCTCACGATCGATTGATTATCACCGCGATCGACCGGTTGGGCACCATACTCTCGGCATATTGTTTAGGATGTTGTCTCTTTAGGTCTTTAAGTGGGTGAAAAGGTTCGTCGTGTTGCCATCCGACTCGCGAACCTTTTCTCTGCAGACTTTGCAAATAACGACTGTTTGTTCCTTATCATTTCCGGTTCCATATCACCGATGTAGAGGTTTTTTTAGGGACCAACTCATCCGTTACGTTTTCACTTTCAGCCATTGCTTCCCGCTGCACTCGACCAAAACAGTGTGGAGGAGTGAGAACCGTACGTCTTTGGTTCACTTTGGTTGGTTGAGCACTGTTTCTATAAGGAGGGCATTAAGCGGACTAGCAAATACTGCGATTTGGCTGAGGAAAAGAAGAATGAGGAAGAGCACAGAACCGCAATAGATAGATAGAATGTAGTCTATACAGACGATACTACGATCTCTCTGATTTGGCAGATCGTCAGCACATAGATCGTCTTCACGATCTCATATCATCATATCGCCCACCCCTACGTACAGGTAATGAACTATGTGGCTTAGTAGAAGTATTTCTTATAATGATTATTAATAGTGGGCGGCACGGCAGCGCAGCGATTAGCGCTGCCGCCTCGCAGCGAGAAGGTCCTGGGTTCAAACCTCGGGGACAGTCGTGGGGCCTTTCTGTGTGGCCTTTCTCTGGTTTCCTCCCACAGTCCAAAGGCGTGCACTATAGGTTAACTGGCGACTCTAAACTGGCCCCTTAAGGTGTGAATGTGAGTGTGATTGTGTGAGGTTTGTTGCCCTGTGGGTGTGTTGGCGACTGGCCAGGGTTAGTCCCCGCCTTGCGCCCCTAAAGCTCCGCCCCCCCACCCTCAGTTGGAATTAAGATAATGAATGAATGAATAAATGATTATTAATAGTAATATGTTAAATTATTTATCATTGATGTATTGCTCTCATGTCCCTGAAACAGTTTCATAAAGCAGTACAGTAAGAGAGGCGGTGAACTGTAGTTATTTTTATAGATTTTCGCCTGGTTATAAGCTTTTTCAACATTACACACTTCACAATGTTCCCTTCTTTTGATGTACTGTCTTAATGGGTTGTGTGTTGTTTTTTTTAATGTGAAAATTTAATTTTATATACACACTGCCAGTCAAAAGTTTGGACACACCTTCCTATTCAATGTTTTATCTTTTTTATCATGACTACTGTATTTACATTGTAGATTCTCACTGAAGGCACTATGAATGAACACATATGGAATTACAGTAAACAAAAGTGAAATAACCCAGAACATGTTTTATATCTTAGATTCTGACAATAACCACACCCTTTGCTTTGATCAATACAGCACACTTCATGCTCTTCGATGAGCTTCTCTACATGAGGTAGTCACCTGAAATGGTTTTTCCAACAGTCTTGAAGGAGTTCCCAGAGATGCTGGAGCACTTGTTGGCCCTTTTGCCTTCACTCTGCGGTCCATCTCATCCCAGACCATCTCGATTGGGTTTGGTCAGGTGACTGTGAAGGCCAGGCCATGTGGCGCAGCACTCCATCGCTCTCCTTCTTGGTCAACAGTCTTTTACACAGTTCATTCATAGTTTTGATGCTCTTTTAGTGGAGAATCTACAATGTAAATAGTAATGAAAAATAAAAGAAAAACTTGAATGGGAAGGTGTCTCAAACTTTTGACTGGTAGTATATATGTATATTTGGTTTTGTCATGTCTTGTCAAGGGTATGTGGGTGGGTGAGGTACAGCTTCACTAAAAGTTTTGTAACTGAAACTCATTAAAAATAGTTGTCCTCCAAAGAGGCGGGGTGGTGACTGGGCAAAAAACAAAGTACTGTCTTAATTAAATGTATAGAATGAGAACGTACGACGGTCATTAGGGTATTAGGGACATGTCTCTTTTTACTTTCTACTTTAACATCCTACAATAGCCTGTAAAGTCTATATAAAATTATTCTCTGCATGATGACATTTTCAAATCGTTCATAATCAGATATGGACCTTTTCTTGGGAACTTTCTGTCTTCCAGTGATATAACATGACTTTGTAGAGTCTTATTTTTTTTTTTTTTTTACATTAGACATTGTCTATGTTCTCATATCTAAAATCAATGTAAATAAAAATATGACTATAAGACTTGACAGCACATAACTACACTATATTATAGTGGCATCTAGTGGCTGTTTCCTAAACTGCACTGTAACCTGACTGCGCTCAATGTATTTTTAAATTTTCAACTACTAAAATCAAATACATTGTGACACAGTAAACTTCAGTCAGCATTAATATTTTAGATAAGTTGCTCAAGGCCAGTTTGAATAAATCTGGGGCAGCTGGTGTCGTAACGGTGAGGGTGCGTTCGCCCTGCGATCAGAAGGTTGCCGGTTCAAAATCCTGGTGACCTGTAATGGTACCACTGAGGTGCTCATGAGCAAGGTACGGTCCCCAAGCACTGCTTCCCATGTTAGGTGCTGCCCATGTTAGCTACCCACTGCTCCTTCACGGATGGGTCAAATGTCCAGGGTCACATTTAGTTGTGGTGCACTGTGTGTTTACAATGATAAATAATCGCTCACTATATTAAAATAAACTCTATAACCAGAACTAACAACATTAAAACTGATGTGTTTTCGCGTTAGTTTTCAGACATCAAATAAACTTGCACTTTAGAGCTGGAAATTTAATGTAAATCACTCTCAATCCTTGAGTTAAAAAAAAAAAATGTAGTTGTACTTTTGCAACTTCACCACAAAAGGGAGCATTGTCATCACCAAGCACAGTCACATTCTTTGCCAGCTTTGCTTCCTTCCTTTCGACCATGATGGATGAAAATAGTCTGGAAAATCACTTCAAATCCTCAAAACCAAGAAACACGACCATCAGATTACGAACGACATCGCCTGACTCTGCCAAGCATTGCCTTGAACGCGGCCAAAACTCCCACTCACAGATCTGATGAATGATTACTTTCTCACATAGAAACAAGCTGTGACATGAGTGATACTCTGTACTGACGCTGACCGCTGCTTCGTTCTTCAAATGGCAAGGACGACTCTGTCTGTCTGAGGTCAGTCCTGTCTTATGATGCTCAAGATTAGAAATGAAGCACAGGAGCCTGGACACGAACAGCTAAGGGTTAGGGGTCTGGAGGCCGATTATATTATCAGCTAAAACTTCTCAATGTCCAGCAAATTCAGCTCCTTCTTTTGGGGTCAGACTTCCATCATCAGGCAATACGGCTTCCTAACCAGAACATGACGCCACAACTTTTTCCCTGTTTATCATAACGCAAGCTGACTCGTGTGAACTCTGATTACGCGTCACCAACCTGCCATTTAAGACTTGTATGGTTCTATGCCCTTGTCTCCACGAAAAGGCACACTGCGATTTAACTATGATATTTTAACCATAATATGCATATGTACGGTCATTGTTTATAGTAAAAATTTCCTTTTAGAAAGCATATTTTATGCATGTTTCTATACACATACACATTTGCATAACAAATAAATCATCTTGAAATCTAGACACAAAGATAACAATCTGGGTCTCCAGTCAGTAGTGTGCTTTTTTCTGCTTGCTATCTGTTTCCACCTACACACTTCATTCATCACTGTCTGCCTCATTCAGACCTCTTCATGCCCTCATCATCCCGACCCTTACGTATGAGCTCCGACTCCTCTAGGGCCACGCTTCCACTCCAGCCATTCCCTCATTTATATTCATGAGTGCAGTGGCCTCTCTGTACATCGTTTTCACTCCCACGGCAGCTTCGGCCTATATGCATGATCGTAAGATCTAATTAATCGATGCCATCTGTTGGTGAAATACCCAGATGTATCTTGCCCTGCTTGCTGTTCTCGATTGTTAGTGGTAATCCTCTGCCCTAAGCCAGCTGTGCTACTTGCCCCATTAGCTGCCATTCACTGTTGGCTTTTGAGCTACATTTGATCTAACAAGTAGCAGGACAAACTGCAATGTCCTACAAATCAACCTAGATCATCAGTTAGCAGCATAGCAGTTGGTAGCGTAACGGTTAGGGCATTCACCTCAGAACCGATAAAGGTACCACTGAGGTACTGTCCCATGTTAGCTGCCCATGTTGGCTGTCCACTGCTCCTTCATAGATTGGTCAAATCCAGTGGTCACACTTCGTTATGGTGCACTGCGTCTTGTGTTGCGTTCACGATGACAAATAATTACTCACTTTTAGTTAAGTTCCAACCGGAGATCGTTAACCAATAGTTAATCAACAGAGCACAAGAACGCTGCAGAAAATGTAAAGAAGTATGGATCTAAAGAATTCATCTCAGTGTTGCGTCCTCACTGCCTCTGCCCTGCCGCTGGTCATTTTGTTCGCCGGATTACTGAGTCTGGGTTCGCTTATTTCTTTCCATCTCATTTACTACAGCCTATCATTATCGACTATATCTGTCCTTCATTTAGTTTCATGGTCTATGTCTCATTGAGTGTCTAGTTTGCTTATTTGTTGAGCCGTTTTGTTCCGCCGTTATCCGTTTGATTTGATAAGTTAGCTCGTGGTATGTTACTGGTTTCCCATGTGTCTTGTTTTTTCCCTGTTTACGTCGTCCCAAACTGGAGAAGCCAGTGCATTTTGTGTTATTTGCATTTCAATTTTCTGCCAAGCAAACATGACACTCAGAAGCTTTAGATGCTGTTCTTTTCCAAAATAGAGGACTGTTGCTCAGGGTGTCCCGCAAGGATCGGCTCTTGGCTCACTTTCTTTCACAAATAAACAGCCTAGTGATTTGGGTTTAGTTTTCATTGCTATGCAGAGGATGTCTTCATCTAGAGTACAGTACCAACTCTGCTACAGCCTTTCAAATGTTTTAAAAGAGTGTTTTAAAGAACAATGAATTGCCTGAATGTTAAATTAGCTGAGGCAAGGTATTCCAAACATTTTACTTTACTTGTACAGGTCACTCACAATACTAACGGTATAATAGTGATATGATTAAACTGAGTTAATGTAATTCAAATGAGTTTCTCTGTTTATATTCACTCGTGAGCTTTGCACAGACACACTGTTACTGTGGTAACTGCAATGTGGTAACGGAGTATAAACAGTGAAGCAACGCTAGTGAAATTAGTCAGTAAGACACGATGCGGCGGCACGGTGGCGCAGTGGTTAGCGCTTGCCGCCTCACACAGAAGGTCCTGGGTCTGAACTCGGGACGGCCGAGGGTCTTTCTGTGGAGTGCATGCTCTCCTGTTCGCTGGTTTCTCCGGTGCGCTGTTTCCCCACACAGTCCAAAGGCATGCACTGTAGGTTGATCACACTTAAATTGGCCCCCAGACGGGTGAATGTGTGTGTGCCTCAAGTGTGTGTTGGGCGCCTGCCCAGGATTGTTCCCCACTTTGTGCCCAAAGTTCTTGGATAGGCTCTGGTCCCCCCACGACCCCAGTTGGGATTAAGTGGTCCAGATAATGGATGGATGGATGGATGTATGGAAGACACGATGCTCCAAAATAATATCTACTGCCATTACACATAAATCTAGTGCCAAATCTCACTCTTCTCCTCCTTCATTATTACACATCTGTTCTGCATGGATGTCGTTAGATCTATATGTGACTCTGCACGGCAAAAGCAGTTGCTTGTCGCAAATTTTCAAAATTGAAAATTATATGGAATGAATCGGACGACATGTGACTGAGATATCAACGCTCAATGAGTCGGCTTCCTGTCACGCCCGGGCGAGAAACGGAGAATTGCCTTTTGAAGTTGACTATCGATTTAGCACTCACAGACGCCGCGTGTCGCTGCTATTGCCATTTACGGTAGCTCTACGCGTATCTACAGCCACATCGGATAGCCTTCCACTACAAGTAGGGGTTAACTGAACTCGGGAGACGAAGATGGATTCTGGAGAGAGAAATATCTTCACGCTAGTCAACGAGTGGATTTACCGTAAATATTGGAGTAGAGCGGTCAAAACAGAAATTCCTCACCTCAAGTCACGTTTTTAGGATGGAAAGGGTAAGTTTTTCAGCCAAATTTATTCACAACAGTACAGTATAGACCTTCCACTGTTTCAAAACACTAAAAACAAAAAATCCAAAATTTTACCCCTCGCAACATAAACGGTGTTTTTTCTCGGAAACCTCCGTCGCTGCTAGCGACTGGTTTTGCCGTCAGGGTCACATATTAGGGGGTTTAGCTTAGGCCTTAGGTCCTAAGCCCCCCCTATAATTACAGGTGCATGCACTGAACACAAACCAGCAAGAATATCAAAATCAATAATAACCTGCCTACAAGCTGTTATTATCTGATTAAAATGATCGTTCTGTTTTTCCCAGCTGGATACCAGACAGGTTGGCAGGCATATGAACCCAGGCGGAAGCTGCATGTCATTCCTTCTCTGTTAAGCAAAGGTAACGCCTGAGGTGGGTTAGGAAGAGTTGTTAGAACAAGAGGAGGAACTAATTCACAGAGAACGATACACACAGTGAAATTGTAAGCTGATGTCAGTAACTGTTCAACGCCATTGTCAGTGCGACTGCAATCATGTGCACAGTTCCACATCCTCATCGTGCTTATTAACCAACCGGCACCGGCAGCCCAGTTCCGCTCCCGTAATTGCTCCCACTATATATAGAATTCCTGTGAATGTAAACTGCATACTGTACGTGAATACTAATGACGAGCTGGCTGGAGCGGTGTTTAGCTCTTACGACGAGTATTTGGTCGCTACACGCCAAAGTTCTTTATCACGTCATCCCTTGCAGTGCTTCTCCTCAGAGCTCAGCGATTCCGAGAGGAGAGAATGAATCATCTTAGGATGATTGGGGTGATTTTGTAGGACTGCGTCTGCATAGCCAATATAAATAATGATTTTCAAATGCTGGGGAAATGCATTTTACTCGGACGACGTGAGCATAGGCCAGTCATGGAAAATGAGAGCCGGAATGATACAGCATGTGCCGTCATTTTAGATGGATAAACGCCGCCAGATGCCGCAATTTGACGCCAGCCCTAGCAGTGATATTATGATTTATTATTACGTACAAAAATGGCCCAAACTGTTTCAGCCTATTTTTTCAGCCGACGCGATTGCCATATACTTTCGCTCTTCCGCGAGGAGAGAGAGTATCATTGAGACTCCTTACGTTCGCCGCAGACCCCGTCAACTCCGTCTCTCTGGTGATTGTTCTCTGCGGCAACAGACTCCGCCAGTCCTCACGTAGGCCAGGGGCCAGCGAGCGAGCGATGTCCCCGCTTTAATCGCCGGTCTGCGCTGTTTATCAGTCCTCGCTAAGACGCAGGAACTGATTTTACGCCGCGGAAGAGCGGCATGGACGCCACACCCGCGTGCAATCTCGGGTTCAGACGCTTGTCGAGGATGGCGCGCAAACAGAAAGCGGGTTAAGCAAAGAGGGCTGGGATAGTTGCGCCGCAGCACTCCGTGAATAAAGAGTATCTAATCGGAGACCGACGGGTCGGAAAGTGGGGGCATCAACTGGACAAACTGACCTTTGAAATTCAAGCCTTCTCCTTTAATTAGAGCAGGAGACCGTGTACTGTCAAGGTTTCAGGGGTGGGAAACGCTCTGAATCCCATGACAGTTACAGTTTTAAGCTGAGAAAACGGACAGCACACTATCGAGAAAAAAATTATCGCATAAAGATTTATTCCCACACACACACACATATGTTTCAAGAGTGTTGCGCGCAGAGGTTGGGTCGCTGCCGGCCATGAGTTCGATCTCGGATCAGCCAGGGCTTTCTGTGTGGAGTTTGCATGCTCCCAGTGTTCGCCAGTTTCCTCCGGGGGCTCCGGTTTCCCTAGTCTAAAAAGCATGCACTGTAGGTTAATTGGCGACTCTAAACTGGCCCTGTAAGGTGTGATTGTGTGTGCCCTGCGGTGTTGGAACCTGCCCAGGGTTGTTTCCAGTAAATTCACGGGATAGGCTCCGGTTCCCGCGATCCAGGTTGGGATTAAGCGGTTCGGATAATGAATGAATGAATGAATGATTGCTGTGTTGATATTAACATTCTAGACCCTATTTGTCTTGTACTTATTCAGAGATATTGGCCCTCAAATTCAGTAGAATTTCTATGTTAGTTAATAATCACTGCATTATTTTTTACTTAATCACTTCAACAGACCTATTTGACCTCTTTCCCCTTGGTAATATTTTCCGTAAATTCAATATCCGTTTTTACTGCTATGCGGATGACATCCAGCTCTACCTTACCAGTAAACCCACTTCCATTCTCCCACCTTCCTCCCTTACTGATTGCTCGACAGAAATAAAAACCTGGTTTTCTTCAAATTTCCTTAAATTAAACAGTGATAAAACAGAAGTCCTACTTATTGGTAATAAATCAACATCATCCAAAACTGACAGTATTTCTATTGATATTGATAATTGCTCTGTTTCTCCCTCTCCGCAGGTTAAGAGTCTGGGTGTCATCTTCAACAGCACGCTTTCTTTTCAATCCCATATCAATAGCATTACCCGGTCTGCATTTTTTCATCTTTATAATATCAACCGTCTCCGTTCCTCTCTTACTCCCCATACTGCTGCTATCCTCGCTCACAGTTTTGTCACTTCTCGCTTGGATTATTGTATCTCCATCTTTTTCGGTCTGCCTCCCAGAAAATTCAACTGGTCCAGAATTCAGCCGCCCGCATCATTACCAGAACTCTTTCTATCATATTACTCCCGTTTTGCAGCAGCTGCACTGACTCCTGGTTAAGTTTAGCACTGAATTCAACATTATTCTGTTAACCTTTCAAGGCTATTCACAGCCTTGCTCCTCCATGTCTGTCTGACCTCCTCATGTTGCCAAGCAATTCTCCCGCATTTCACAGATCATCCCTCTTTCATCCATTTGACTGTCCTCTGTCTGCCTTCCATTTCACTATGTGGAGCTGAGCCAGCCGCTCTGCTCCCATGGCACTCACTACCACCTGAGTTCAGAAACATCATTCATTTCAATTTTAAATCTGCACTAAAACCCATCTGTTCAAGCTTGCTTTCTCCTCTGATTCATTTGCACTGTTTAAATTCAATCTGTTTCTTAATTTTGTGTGTTATTATGGTTTTATTGTCTGTTGCACCTTGTTTTATTGTACGGTGTCCTCGTGTGCTAGAAAGGCGCCTATAAATAAAATGTATTATCGCTATTATTATTCGAACCGCTTAATCCCCAACTGGGGTCAAATTGAGCCTATCTCAACCACGCAGTAAGGCAGGACCAGCCCTGGGCAGGCGCCAACACACTGCAGGGCGCACACACTCACACCTTAAGGGGCCAATTTAGAGTCGCCAATTAACCTGTAGACTGTGGGAGAAAACCAAGAGGAAACCCAAGCGAACACGGGGAGAGCATGCAAACTGCACACAGAAGGGCCCTACGGCCATCCCCGAACTCCAGGACCTTGCCAGAGGCGGCAGTTTTAACCACTGCGCCGGGTGTCGCCCCCACTCAGAGAAACATTTTTAATATAGCAGTAACGCCGGCAAAGGTAGCTTATATTTGTCTCCTGGGTGTGGTCGGCATGACACGAGGCGAGGTACACTTGCAAGCCATTTTATTCAGAAAGCAGAACATAAACAGGCACGAGGGCCACAAACAAAACAAAACTCTTCTTGAATCTTCAAAACACACAAAGCACGCCACCACGGGGAGGGTAGTGTGAGGGTGGACCGACACAGACAATAGGGAAGAACCAAACTTTTATGGGAAACAGAAACGAGGGGCTGGATCAATTAAACTAAGGGGGACCAATCAGAAAACAAGCAGGATTAATCAATGAAGGGAGAACCAATAGAAACGGGGGTTGGACTGAAACAAACAAGAACCAGGTGAGGACACTAACAAACCGTGATCAACCAATAGGACACACTGGGAAGGCGGGACAAGGACATGACAGACAGGAGACAGGAGACAGAACTGAATACACCAAAAACAACTAAATAGTGGCATCCGCAGGCCGCTCAGCAGATCCACGAGGGCTTACAGGCTGTAAAGTCCAGGGGGCCGTAACAATAGTTCAGCTTACAGTACATCAGTGAGCCAGGAACGATGTAGGCTAGTCTCCAAGAGCAGTCATAAACCATCATTTGTCTCACTGTTACATGACAGAAAAAGTAAATAGAAAATATGCTGAACTTGGGTTGCCACTCACGGTGTTTTCCCCGCGTGATGAAGTACATACAGTATATTTAGTAGATGCAATTCTAAATGATTTTTTTAAATAAAACCGAAAACGAAACCAAATAATCAAAGAAATTATTATAATTATGAAATTATTATATAAAGAACATATTATAATTATTAATTTGTAATATTGCTATTCTAGCTGGAACTGTGTGTGGTACTTACTCACTAAAGTCAAGCATCAGACTGGTACATTCACGATCTTATTATACCTCCTGCGGATCATGTGATTCAGCACCAGCGGGCGCCGGATTAGACATAAGACCACAAACGCTGCCCAGTGCGACTACGGACGGCTCGACGAATGGGAAATACAGCGTGAAGGTCGCACCGCAGCGACACGCATCCAGTGTAAACAGTACACTACAACTGGCGCACTCGCCAAACATTATTAGTAGGCTCTTAGTTCATTTTGTCCTTGTTGCCTTCAACTTCAATTGTGTTTGTGTTTAGCATTGTTCTTGATCCGTATCCGTCAAAAATAGACTTGATGCGCATCTCGACGGACTGCCGGACATGTGACGGAACAGAGACATAGCGGAGACGCAACGCAGCGGATCTGGTGTAAACTGATGCATTGACTTTATTGGCGGCAATTAGCAGACGCACCGCAGCGGGCGCGCATCCAGTGCAAAACGGGGGTAATCCAATCTGGCGCGTGCAGGTTGCGGTTGTTGCTTGCGTCATCACTGTTTCGGTCGCGTTAAAAAAAAAATTCGTCCGAAACCGAAAATGCACTTTTGGCCATTTTCAGCCGAAATTTTTTCGGTGGCCGAATATTCGGTGCATCCCTAATATTTAGCTTATCACGTAGCAGCGGACTGCGATGACAAAACATTTACACAACGCGTCGAAACTAAAATTCCACATCGAAGACGTTTTTAACTGACGTCGACAATTACGTGGAAAAGTCGTCCCTGCCCTAGATAAACGATAATTAGAATAGAAATGGTTGTGAAAGCCGTCACTGAGGATAGCAAATCTAGTGTTGGCTTTTTCCAACAACTGATACAATATGAGAACGTTCTACACTGTCTTATCATAGTCTGTAAAGAGAAGATGCTAATTTCTTGATTTTTGATTTCTTGCTACACGCTCCCCCAACCGCAGCGCTCATTCACAAATACGATTTGCATCCCGTTGCCGCTCTGAGCTGTAACAAAAAAGCCCTCTGCCGAGATAATGAGGGAGGCATCACCTACTGAGCGGCTCAGCTGGATCACCTTTAATCCGTCCCCAAAGCTGAGCTCTTGCTACGAACTCTAGCGTCTCAGTTACGCGCTCATTATCCGAAAAAAGGCTGCAAAACGTGACTAGTTGACTAAGGTCACAACAGAAGTGAGAGTTCAAACATCAGCCTTTCCTTCTACGCATCCGCCTAGACTCTCATTTACCTGCCAGACTCTCATGACTCTCAGACTCAGGGGTTTAGACTGAGAGACAGCTCTGGGTGACAGACGATGCCGCGGCGGAAATGAGTCCGACGGGAAATGGGAGTCTGAAGCTGCTTAAGGCAGTTTGTCAGATAACTCCGGTACAGCGCTAGGTAAGAGCTCGGGGGTTATTGCATGTGTTGCTGAAATACTGTTTCAAATTTGGCCATGTAAAAATGAGACTTGGGGTTCAGTGATTACGCCTTTTTCATTATGTAGGCCCTGCTCGAAAAACCAGAGCAGAATACATTATAAGAGGGTTTATGATGGAGATTTTCCTATGCTAGTCAAGTCTTTAAAACGCAGCTTACGCTGGACACACGTAAAAAGAGTAACAAGTCATCATTCGCTCCGTATTTGTTCCGTATTTCTTGACTAAAGCATTGTAAAGGTATTGAATGAAGAGGCTTGATCAGATCTCTCGTGTAAAACCCGGCTTAAAACTGCTTAGTTCTGAAGCAGCTCAGTTTTAGAGACGGATTTGTTCTATTTAATGCTTATTTTTATTGGCATCTGACTCAATTTGCAATTTGTCGCTTTCTTCGTATTGACACTGATACCGATATTGTAAATTTGGATATCTGCCAATCCGATACAGTCACAGTCTTTTTTTAAACATAAAATAATGCTTTAAAAAGTATGAATATATGACTGAGATTATTGTTATGCTTAAGGAAATGCTTCCAGAATAAACGAGAGAAAATCTATGGGAAAATCTAAATAAACGGCAGAGTTGTGAGTAGAACGCTGGTTGTTGTGGTTATTTAACAGCTAAAATATGGTTTGTGTCTGTAACAAAGGAGACATTTTGACCGAACTGGAGCGTTTTAGCGAGTCATGGCGCTCATGCGTGCGGTCATCAACACAGCGAGTGTTTACATCGCGAAAAATGTCATTTATGCGTTTTAGGCATTTACTTCTGTTTTAGCGCACGGAACATCTCACAAACACTTTCACATGCAGCTCTAGCGAGTGAAATTAGTTAAACGAAGCTTCGATTCTAGAAAAATTGCAAGTTATTGGAACAATTGTTTCAGCTCTACTTTACCGCAGTGCCACTTCCCATACATAACGAATTAAGCGTGCACGCATTTACAGATCGGCTCCATAGAGCGGCCCAATGCCACCGATCCAGCCGTTTGAGACGTTATCGGACCGATACTGATCCACATATCGGATCGGTTACATCTCTACTTTCTGGTTAAGGAATGCACAAAGCAATGTATCTTGTTTGTGTTCAGTTTCACGGTTTCTGTAAATGTGTAAATGGTATATGTTGAGGCTATTTCTGATCAGTAATATTGCTCGTTAAACCACTAGTCGATTTTTCTCTGGCTGTTTTGCACAATACATGCACTACAATATGCTAATGTATTGATTAGCCCTTAGTGAGGGTTGCCGTGTCAATACTGATCATATTTATGGATGGTGTTTTGTGCCATGGTAAAAGTAAAATGTAATATTATGTGAACGGCTATTCTCTTATAACGCATTTATTTTAGTTCTGTTATCAGGCTCCAGAGTGGGAGAGGAAGTGGAAGCTGAAAATAAATGTGACTCTGCACGGCAAAACCAGTGGCTTGTCGCAAATGTTCAAAATTGAGTTATGTTTTCATGAAAGGGCATAAATCAAGCTTCAAAACGATACCTATATCGAATGAATGGGACGACATATGACTGAGATATCAACATTCAAAGGAGTCGGGTTTCTCCTGTCACGCCAAGTGAGAAACGGAGAAATCTGCCTTTGAAGTTGACTATCGACGTAGCACTCAAAGACCGCGGCTACGGTCGCGGCTACGTTTGCGTTTACGGTAGCCTACGCTGCATTCACAGCCACACGGATAGCCCACCTGCGTTAGGTTAACTGAACTCGGGAGACAGAGATGGATTCCGGAGAAATATCTTCACGCTAGTCAACGAGTGGATTTACCGTAAATATTGGAGTAGAGCGGTCAAAACAGAAACTTTTAACATTCTGCTGGAATTGAATTCCTCACCTCAAGAAAGTCACGTTTTTAGGATGGAAAGGGTAAGTTTTTCAGCCAAATTGATTCACAACAGTACAGTATAGACCTTCCACTGTTTCAAAACACTAAAAACCAAAAAATCCAAAATTTTACCCCACGCAACATAAACGCTCGTTTTTCTCGGAAACCCCCGTTGCGACGAGCGACTGGTCTTGCCGTGGAGGGTCACAAATGATCTGTAATGAATAAGAAAATATAGTCTTGCTATTGTGATAAATATACACCAAAAATACACTAACTCTGCTTTGTCAATACCAGGGTAAATGGAGGGCATTAGCATTAGAGATGATATTAGTAGAGAATTTGCTGAAGTTATTGGCTGATATGAGCTAACTGTTGATAAATCAGAATCAGCATTTATTAGAGGTGTGAACCTTCCCTGGTCTAACAATTAACGAGTCGTTAGAGTCACATGTGCCAAGAAGTAAACCATGGTGTATGTCGTTAAGGTCGCCAGTCTAAAGTCTTTGGCCTACTCTGCCCATGTGCGTCAGATTCAAATGGCCTGGGAAGAGCTCTCAAGACTGCACTGTAAGTGACTGGTGGTTAGTGTTGTAAGATGGTCTTCACAGTTGGACACAGACGGCTTTCTTCACTCCACTCTCAAAGCATCAGTCCAAAAGTGTGCCCCTTCTCTTTAACAGAGGTGGGCTACCATGTTTTAGACGACTGAGAACCTACTCAGGCACATTCATTCATTCATTCATTCATTTATTCATTCTCCGAACCGCTTAATCCCAAGTGGGGTCGCGGGAGGGCCGGAGCCTATCCCGGGAACTTACGGACACAAGGCCCAACGCTGGCTAGGCGCCAACACGCTGCAGGGTGAACAGACAACCACACTCACATTCACACCTTACGGGCCAATTTAGACTCGCCAATTAAGCTATACTGCAGGGTTTCCCAATCCCAGTCCTCTGCACAGATTGGACTTTCCCGACCCACAGCACAGCAGATGCTACTGATTAGCTAATTAGCAATGTAGGAACGGCGCGCGGCGGTGCAGGAAATACCGAACCTGCGCAGAGCGGTGTTCCGCGAGGACCGGGCCCGAGAAGAAACCGGAGCACACGCAGGAAACCCACGCGAACCCGAGGAGAGCGTGCAAACTCCACACTGAAAAACCCTACAGCCGACCCAGGGCTCCAACCCAGGAATCTTCTCGATGTAAGGCGGCAGCGCTAACCACTGCGCCACAGGCATAGTCACGCCCCCACAGGCATAGTCTTTGTGAAAACGTCTCAAGCTTATTTTTAGGATGTTTTTCCAGGTGATAGTAGGAAAAAGTCTTTGTTTCAAAATTCAAAGATTTATATTAAACAATGACTCTTTTAAATTGATTTTCGGAAACTAAGAGATCTGCACAATATTTTTACAAAACGTTTTAAGTTCCTACAAAACGGTCCTTCTTTCCTGATTTTCCCCAAAGAACCCATCAATCTAAGTATATTATATTATGTCTGGCAGACTTTTCTTGTATATAATCCGGAACACCACCCAGTACATCATTACATTTTTTAATTTAGCAAAATCGCTCTTAAATCAACATAATCATAACCTGCCAGATCCACCTAAAAGATCTATTCCCTTAACCTTCATAAACTCTACTTAATCTAGCCAGGACCACAAATCTCATAATACGCCATGATCTCTAAGCAGATCTGTCGCCCAAAACACACAGTTAGTCTGTTAAGTACAACAGGTCTGTATTATTTTTCCATTAGAGAAGGCGTTAAGAGAAGAACCGCAGCCTGTAACCGAAAGGCGTTGGTAGCGGCTAATTCCGTCGTGACTCACCAGGCGAGAAAATGACATTATGTGCATCATCCGTAAGTTACGACACACTGTGTTCACCTGAAGCGCTAAAAGAACAGGCAACCCACATTCCACATGACTCAGTGCTATTACAGTGCAAATTTAAAATGCTTTCATATACTAACGCAAAAAACTCCATGAAATCCAGTTTAAAAGGGAAGCTGTGGGCAGCTTCGTCATACGGGAAGTCGTGGCGGAGTAACATCATTTGAGCCAAAGCTCCACGGCTTGAAGTTCTATGTAGTTCCACAAGTCAGATTAAGACTTCTATTAAATATTTTAAATTAAAATTTCTGGACATACTGTATATAGATCCAAAATGGTATAAGAGTGGACATATCTGGCCTACTGCAGCTCTTTAATGGCTGGACTTCCCTTAAAGGCAATTAGGCCACTTTAATCGATCCAGAATGCAACAGCGAGACTCATCTACAATGATCCTAAATTTCTCCCAAACCTCTACTATGGAACCTGCACTGGCTGCCTGTGGCTGCTCACGTCAGGTTGCCTTCAAGGATAAGAATGGAACTGTACCTCCTTACTTATCAGCACTGATCAAGCACTGCTCGTCTCGAACCAAGAGGAAGACCTGCATCAACACAGTTTTGGCTCCCCAATGGTGGAACAAACTTCCATCAGAACTGTACCTTGCTGTGTTCAAACGTCATCTGAAGACCCAGCTATTCAAGAAATATGTAGGAGACTACGGCCCTATGATTTACGCGATGCGGAAAACGCGGACGGAATCGCGGAATTCAACAAATAAAAATGGAATCCGTTGTAAAACGTGGAATGTCATATAATTCACCGATATCGGTGTGTGGGCAAAGCAAAGCAATGGTTTCTAATCAATTTTGGCCGCTGCAGCCCCCTGTACGTGTTACCTGTTGAGGCGGGACTCAGCTTTCCACACACACAAACGCACAGACACAAAGGGGAAAACGTCAACGGTCAGCTATGGCGAAGAGGCTGAAACACCGAAGTCCTCAAAAAAATGACGGAATTGGAGTGTTAGTGCTAAGTTTAGAGCAGAACAATAACCAAACGATTTTTATGAATCGGGAGAACAACTCTTTTGTACGTTTTGCCAGCACACGACAGACTGCACCCGCAAGAACACGTGACGACCACTTACAGTCAAAAACTCACATCAGAAACGTCGCGTTTTGCACAAAAAAATGAATGTTTTTTGATGTTTACAGGGAAAGGTTTTACCAAAGCAGTAAATGTTCTGCTGAACCCCAGCACTTTGTTGAAGTCGAATAACAGTCATTTAATGTGATTTCTATTGCATCGTTCTTTTTCCTCATCCACTCCATAATTAGACACTTTTTAGATGAATAAATATGATCCTAACGTAAAACACGGAATTCAGAAGAATAAAAATGGAAAAAACGGAACTCAGGAAAAAATAAAACAGAATTTTGGAAAAAACTAAACGGATTTCATAGGGCCCTAGGAGACTAACTAACCCTCATATTTTTCTTAGGTATGTTGGTAGCACAAATATAGTTGAGTTGGTCTAAAACTGAGTTCGACACAAAATCCTTTTGAATAGGGATCGACTGATCCAACTTTTTCAGTTCTGATACTGGTACACAAACCAGATGGGATTCTTCTTTTATCTGCATTAACCAAATGCATTAAAATAATAATTGTGCATCGTCATCTTTATTTTAAAAAAATATGCTAAATGAATAGGAATTACCGGCGCAACAAATATGGGTGAAGAATTAAAAAATCCACTTGTATGGATCCTGGAACACAGCCTTTCTCCTTTAAACCCAAATCCCAAATTTCACTCAAGAACATCACAGAGACTGTGATGATTACTCGATCCAACTCATCTGAATTCTAGCTTACTTCCTGAATTAATGACCCTTTGTGTTTCTTTAAAGTACAGCCAAAGGGTCCATGCCTCATATCGAGGGCTCTCTTGATGGTCGTTTCTTGTTTTTCACTCCATTTTTGCCTGCTGATGTTACTCACCTTTAGACCAAAGGTTGTAGGTTCAAATCCATCTCTGTTCTACCTCTAGCATCACCACCACTGTGCCCCTGAACCAGCCTTTCAACCCCAAGTAGCTTCAGAGAGACTGTCGCTGTAGCTGGAAAGTGGAAGTAATTCAGGTTAAGAGTTGCTATTGCTTATTTGGACTTTCCTGTTAACCCGACTGATTTTTAGTGCCAAGCCCGGTGCATGCGGTCTGCAATTGGGTCTCTGCCTGATAACCTTACATCAGTATCAAATGAGAACATTTTCGAGCGACAAAAATAGCAATTTTGTCCATTTAGTCATTTTTAACCGCTATTTTATGCTACGTTCACACCAAGAGCTACTAAAGCGGTAAAACTGCTGAAGAAGCTCAAAAAGCATCGAAATAGTTTTGCTCGCTCTTGTCGTCCAAGTCGCTCGTGACGTGATTTGAACGTTCGGTCACACTTGTAGCCAGTCCGACAGCAAGCTGTGCTGTGTTGTTGTTGCTGTTGCCCAGCCCAAAAGGCTACAAGGGGTACTCAAATACAAGCAGAGGCTAATCGATCAAATTACAGCCAAGAACAGAACTACGTAAATGACGTGAAGTAGCACTGTACTCGGACACTTCGTCCTACGCCTGTACTTTCTTGTAACGATCTCGGATCGCGCAAGACAGAGGCCTTGAGATCGCCGTGATCAGCTTTTCACGCCTCATTTTGATTGAATCAAAAGTACGGGAGGAACCAAAGTTTCCACAAGCGAAGAATGTCTACATTCCGATTGGCTACCAGTCGTTTACAGGCCAAACGCGTCATGACAAACTTGCATAAAGTTAAGCTGTCTTTAACTTTTTCTGTCACTCTAGTCGCCCAAACTTTGACGCTCGTCGGTTTTGTTGCTCTTATCGGTCTTGTCACTTTTGTCAATAGAAAGTCAACAATTTCCGGCGATTTTACAGCTTTGCTAGCTCTTGTTGTGAACGCAGCATTAACTGGTTTTCATGAACCAACTGGATTCAACATGATGGGTACAAATGTTTTTCAAAGTGAGGTTTGCTCAGTCATTTTCCCCTCTCCACCAGCACAAACGTTAGCAGAACGATCCTCCAGAATTAGACATAATGAGATATCGTTAACCGCTTCTCATTATCGCCACATCTACTGGCTGCACTGGAATATTTTAATTGGGTCCAGATAAGCAAAAGATAATTTCTGGCTTCTTTAGTCACGGACAAAGGCACAGAAAACCCATGGGACGACGTGCGTTGGGAGGAAAGCAAACCCCGAGCTCCATTGTGCTTTTCCAAGCCAGCCTCTCTCATAAAAAATCACACCAACTGCCCGAACCAACGGCGAAGCACAATGAATTATTTTTCCCATGCACCACTTATTGGCTGGAGCCCTCGCAATCCCTTTCACGTTCCAGATTGCCAGCTGGCCCAGCGGGAGAGCTGAAATCAGACTTCAGAAGCGTAAATGGGAACTGTTTCGCGTACCACGGCCGAATCCAGGCCAACGGGCTAAACACGTGGCTAAAAACGGCAGGAAGCAAGCACTAATGACGAGCCGCTCGTCCTCGTCACTGTGACGGTAAATTGGGTTGTGCGCTGCTTTGCGACGCGGCGTGCCGTTTTTTCCCTAGCCTGCTTAGCAATTCACCGAGCGCAATCCGGCAGCCGCGCTTATTAACTAACAGAATCAGGCTTTTGTATTCCGTCCCGCGTCTCCGCCAAGGCCACGCTCCTATTTTAATCTGCCGCTGCCTTCCCGTAGCAATCTGCCACGTTCATGCCGGTGAAGGCGTGAATGTAAAGACGCCGGCACTTCCAGAGTCATTCGCTTAAGAATATCGTTAACACGGACTAAATGGAAGGTGCCTGCATTTCAATAACCGTCATTAGAGACAGAAGAGGTCAGAGGCTTAATCTCCGAGATCTGACACACGCTCAGCGTTCCCGTCACTCATCGTGCTGCCTGTTTTACTGTCAAACGGAGGCAGAAGTACAGAGAGAATACTACTGGACGAAATACAGCAAATCCTGTTCAGAACGTAGCGTGTTCAAACCGAACGATGCTACTAACATTTGCACTCTCCAGAATCTTTGGTTTGCTTCGTTGAGCTTGTGGCGCTAGAATAATTCCAATACACCGCTGATCTTCAGCTGATTGTTGAAACCATTCAAACAAATTCAAAGGTCAAACCAGTGTGCCGGAGTAAAAGTTCTGTTACTGAATAAAATGAATGATAGTCACCTATCAAAATAGCAAAAAATGGCTGAGAAAATATGAGAAAATTACAGAATCCAAATACGCTTCCCTTAAAGACTGGACTAAGATTTAACCTGTTCAGCCCTGTGACTGTTTTACAGATTTTTGCTGTAAAAAAGATACCCAAAATAAAATGTGTACATCTCAGCAACCACAATGTCTATTTTTATGCTTTTGGTATCATTATAAAGGTAACACTTGTGAGATTTTTTGTGGACTTGTGGAATCAGCGTACATGTTACTGGGTCAGAATAAAGGGAGATGCAAAAAAAAATCATGTTCGCCCCTCAAAAAATACATATTATCTCTGTAATCTGAGTGTGGGCTTTCGTATGATATATGACTGTATCTTCCTCTCGTGAGCAGAACTGTTGCGTCGCTTGCTGTCTCCAAATGTTGTCTGGAGCAGTGTTAATTTTGTTGACGAAAAGTTTTCGTCATAGTTTTCGTCAACGACCTTTATTTTCTGACTAAAACGAGACGATAACTAAATAGAAATGATTTCGCAAGGCCTAAGACTATGACGAAATGTATCGACACTTTCGTCAACGAATAAAAACGAGACGAAAATGTTTGCCAGAGACGAGATCCAATCAGAACTAATGTAGTTCACGTAATGTAGTTCATAAAACACGTCAAAATGGCCATTCTTGGGAGAAAGAGAAGAACAGACATATGAACAAATTTCACATTTGATGTCAAGGAAAACCGCGTTAACCGTGTGGAGCGAAAATCGCCGCTAAAAACACAACCAACTTTTAGAAATGACTTTACACTAGAGCAGGATGATATGGCAAAAAAAAAAATTACGAAATTTTTCCTGTATTGACCGATATCGATAATTATCAATATTATAGTTTCACAATGCTGTTCCATGTGAAAATCAAAATAATAATAAAGATAATCCTATCCGGACAAACAGAATGAATACATTAAAATAATCAATATTCGTACACAAATATTTATTTTCCAACAAATTTTACTATTTACATACAAAATTCCCTTAATGATTTTCAAGTATTCAAAGAAACACAGCATAGCTCAAATGAACAAAACCATATAATAATGTAACAATGTACAAAACAGTATAATATTACAAATATACGTTAAAGGGCAAACATAAAATAAAGCAGGACAGAACCGACTGCAGCAAGTATCTGCCTCTATTCTTGGTCTCTCAAACACTAAAATTCTGAGGTAGAAAAGTTTTTAAACCAAACAAAAAACACTTATTTAAAAAAAAATGCCAAGTAAATTACATCCAAACACTCTTTACTTAAAATGTAACAAGTTTTAGATTTTTCAAGCATTCAGAATGTTAACGGTCCTCTCTAAGTCCCCAGGATGACAGAGCGTCTTCGAGCGCCACAGCGATAGATTCTGCCGTATGTTCCTCCGGGAAACACGCAGGTTGCTCTGTAAATTCCATTCTGTGTCTGTGAAATGAATAGTAAGACTTATGTACGGCTCCGACGTCCGACTTGAGCACAGGTCCGCCGTACTGGCGAAGTGTCTCGTGTCTTTTAGCGCAGCTTCTATCTTCACCCGACATCCATCATAGAGGTCTGGAAGTGCAGTCTGAGAAAAATATTGTCGGTCAAGCATTTGAAACCTTGTGTCGACTACTTAAAAAAGTTTCCTAAAGCCTTCTTTTTCAACAAGACTCGCTGGCATCATATCTTTCGCCAAGAAGTAAGTAACTGCGCTTGCAATGCCCCGATGCCTTTTTGATTTTTTACTTTATGGAGTCATAGCGGCAAATGTCGAAGCAATTGCTTGTTGTTTAGGAATAGCTTCAGTACTGGAGGACTTGCAAGCGACATCACCCGAGGGTTCTTTTTGGCAATCAGCATGCTCGATTGGATGGTATTTTGAAGGTGGTGAAACCGATCTGTTGTATTACCAGACTTTTTGGGACCTCTCAGCGGCATGTTTTGCGCGTTCAAAGATAACCGAACCACTTCCATACTTTCGATGACGTGTGCATTTTTTTCGCTATTATCTCCTCCTGTGCATTTAACAGATTCTCCTCCTCCTCCACTTCACTCACCAGTGCAGCAGTGTTGCCCGACATCTTTTTTCTAAAACACATTGCCTCTTTATAGGAGGATGGGCAAAATTGCAGCGTCGTCAGTGACTGTTAAGCTACAACTCCGGCTATTTGCTGAGATGGATACTACTGCATAGCAAAGGATGATAAGAGCGCCTTACCTACCATATTAACCGCGGTAGTACACAGAGTTACTTTCACCAAAATAACTGCGGAAGTAGGACTTGACATTCTAAAATGCTAAAATGTAGTTTACTGCAGTTCATTCTACATCCAGTGGAGGGCGATGTGGTGTAGCATAATGACTACAATAACGCTCTTTTACTTGCAGAATATTTCTCTGGTGCCAAAGACCTGGCAGCGTTGATGATAATATGTGACTCTGCACGGCAAAACCAGTCGCTTGTCGCAAATTTCAATTGAGTTATTATGTTTTCATGAAAGGGCATAAAGCAACCTTCAAAACGATACCTATATCGAATCTCAGTGACTGGCTGTGGTGCTGGCGTTCAGCAAACCTAACGTGCTGCTCGATAGGCCATTGCGTTGTCTGTCTCAGCGCATTCTCTAAAACTGAGCAAATTTGTTTGATTGAGTTTTCTAGTCTGTGCGTATCATCGTGATCGTCCTCATTTTTTATCGATAAAAAATCGAGATGGTTTTATCGCCCAGCACTACTTTACACTTTCAGACTTTACACTTTAAACTTTAGCCGACTAAATCAACTGTAATTTTAGTCAACTGTAATCTTACGATATTTACTAATCATATTTTTGGGGCAGTTGGTGGCGTAACGGTAGGGTGTTCGCCCCGTGATCAGAAGGTCACAGGTTCAAATCCAGGGCTGGTAAAGTTGCCACTGAGGTGCTCATGAGCAAGGTACCGTCCCCAAGCACTGTAAACTGCCCACAGCTCCTTCACGGATGGGTTAAATGCAGAGGTCACGTTTCGTTGTGGTGCACTGTGTGCTGTGCCGTGGTGTGTTCACAATGACAAATAATCATTCACAACGCTCGTTTTTCTCGGAAACCTCCGTTGCGACAAGCGACTGGTTTTGCCGTGCAGAGTCACATATAACAACGCTGTATAAAATATTACTGAAAATTACTAAGTAATCCCTTACATTACTGCGTTGCAGCAAAAACTAATCCATTACTATAATTCTGTTACTTTTGTAACACATTACTCCCAACACTGGGTACCACCGTAGAGACTGTCACCTTGAGAAATATCACTCAAAGGTGCAACCGTTGAAGGTCTTGGACCGTCTAATAAAAGTCAGCCTTGCAGAACAGGGGTTGAAAGAACCACATTATGACTTGTTTCTCGAATGCAGTCCTGCTTGGACACGGCTGTGTGCTGTCGTTCTGATTTACAGCACCCACGACCGATGGCACCGCGTCTAGGAGCTGCAATAAGAAACAATAAAAAGGGTTAAATAATAGTGTAGAAGATAGGGACGAAGCGAGGCTGTACCGTTATGGCCGCTGGCCAGATCGGGAGGAAGTGCCCCGTATGCTGAAAAAACAGATACCAAGTGATTTACTGAGTAAGCTTTCCTGGCACAGATGCAAGCCCTAAATGAGAATAAGGGTCCAATTAATCATCGATGTCTTAAAACATGGTTAACAACACAATAATTTTCTACAATAATCTGTGTATGGAAATTATTGCTGTTCTTGCTCTTTCGGTAGTGTAACGGTTAGAGTGTTCGTCCCGTGATCGGAAGGTTTTGAATCCGGTTTGAATCCTGGGCTGGTAAAGGTACCACTGAGGTACTCATGAGCAAGGTGCCGTCCCATAGCACTGCTCCCCAAGCACTGCCCGTGTCAGCTGTCCACTGCTCCTTCCCGGAGAGGTCAAATGCAGACGTCACATTTGCGGTGCACTGGGTGCTGTGCTGTGGTGTGTTCACAATGACAGATAACCACTCACTTTCACATTTGAATCCTCTCACGTCTTCAATACTGCTCATAAGAAATGTTTTTCTGCATTGTAGATTTTCCATTTTCTATATTAAACTTTCCACTTATAAAACTTCACTTTTGTAATATCATGAAAATAAATATAAGTCATGTGCTAAAAATGACACGATGATAGCAGGGGAGGGAGTAGAACATACTGTCGCTGCCAGGTTTCTGTTTGTTCACTGATGTTGCCATTGCGGCTGGTCAACGTAGTGGCTAAATGATTTCCCGTTAGGCAAGCTGGCCCCAGCTCACCATCAGTCAAGGTCGGGGTGGAGATGGGATATGTCGAAAAGACCATAAAGGCATGACTGACCGCTTCTTTATGAGAGACTGCTCTTCTACAGGGCTTTGGCGGTGCACTAAAGCTGTTAGCCCTACGTACCGTATGCGATTGCTACAGGCATTCTGTCTTGAATACTTGCAGATCAGAGTCTTCCAGTTCTATTGATTTGTGGTTTTGAGGGTTTCACAACCGCAGCACCATGCGATTAGCGGGTCCAGAAATGAAGTCTTTTGTCCCCGCATTAGAATGATGAACAATAATCATTTTGTACCACGTTTGTAGACATTACTTATGCGTGAAGCCTTTATTCAGACACTGATGGGCCTGGTAAAATTGAGGATATATTTTCCTTAATCTGTCATTTTTTGCTGGACTGGTGTTTGGACAGCAAAACGTACAGAACAAATTGTACTCTGGGATCTATATGAGCTGTAAATCCTCTTTTCACCTCTTTACAGTGATGATATTCACAAGAAGCACAAAACAGAACCCCGCAGGGTAGTGGCTCTGTTCTGAGGTGCTCTGTGGTTGTCTGCCTTGTCAGCTGATAGCCTACAACACAACTCCAACAGGGCACAAGGGCTTGCAACTGTGTGTGTGAGTGTGTGTGTAGGTGTGTGTGTAGGTGTGTGTGCGTGTGTGGGGTGTGTGGGTGTGGGTGTTTTGTTTTGTTTTGTTTTTTTTTGTTTTTTTGGGGGGGGGGCCGGGGAGCAGTGCTTGGGGACGGTACCTTGCTCATGAGTACCTTAACCGGACCTGGATTCGAACCTGTGTTCACCTTCTGATCCCGGGGCGAACACCCTAACACCCTACCGTTACGCCACCAAGCAGAATAAAGAGGGGTCATTTATATTGTCACGCTTTCTTACTGCTGAATGAGATAAATGGATACGACTTAACATTCTCATACTCAGTGGGGCAGTTGGTGTCGTAACGGTAGGGTGTTCGCACCGGGATCAGAAGGTGAACACAGGTTTGAATCCAGGTCCGGTTAAGTTACCACTGAGGTAGTCATGAGCAAGGTACCGTCCCCAAGTGACATGCAAGTTCATCAAGTTCCTCAAGTTCTGGCCGGAGTTGACTTTCTCCCATTTAAAATCCACTACAGACGAGGCTAACGAACGTCAACGTCAGGTTAGGGCTGGGCGATATGGCATAAAAATAATATTGCGATATTTTTAAGCTATATCACGATACACGATATATATCTCAATACCTTGAAATTTCCTCTAAATCACTGTATAAATGATAAATTCTGCCCTATATTGCATAAAATGACACCTATATAATGAATTTTGCCAAAGTTTAACATAATAAATGCTTTTATTTTAAACCAAAGTATAATATAGCAAACTTTATACTGGGGACAGACAAGTGGGCAAGGGGAGCCATTGATTGCGTGCTTATTAAACGTGTAACACCTAACTATTAAATTATAATTATAAGGTCGATAAACTAGAACTTGCGTTTAACCTACCTGTCGACGTTCCTCTTCCTCCGTCATCTTTGGTTTTTCTGTAGAAACTTTCTGTAGCGTGCAGCCAATCACAAAACCAGGAGCCATCGGCCAATAGGATTCGCAGGCAGAAACATTCGACATTCGCGAGAGGAAAAATACAGTTTGCGCGCAATATTATCACAACCGCGCACTCGATTTTTAAAATTTGAAATTTACGCCCGCGGAATTTTTGCGGCAAGCCATTTTGCGCGCTCTAGTTTTGCCATCGATGTGACGCCATAGGCGGGGGAGCGAGCAGAGAAGCGAAACACGAAAGCGGTACGAAACACGCATGCGCTAGGAGTTTTCTGGATTGGCGGGGGAGCGAGCTGTCTGCTTTGACGGGGCAGAAAAGCAAAACTGGAAAGCAAAGTACATGCTGTCTGTTTAACAGTAACGTTAAGGATTTATACTCGATGGTCACGATATAGTCATTTACGTGGAACAAGCCGAGATACATCGAGTATATTCGATATATCGTCCATCCCTACGTCTGGTATGACGGAAAACCTGAATAATGGGATAGTAGGATTTAATCAATTTTAATTCTCAACGTTTCAGTTGAGAAAGTATGAAATTCTACTTTGGCAAGTGACGCTATAAAGATGGTACACTGTATCTGAGTTCAACTTGAATATTGATGAAGTCTGCAATGAATCCAGCAGTTAAGAGAGAGCAAAGGCACTGGGTAAAATTCCTCAAAAATGCCCCACAATTTGCTCCAATCGGAGTTACGGCTGCTACAGACTGCTGCTCTTTCATTTTCACCAACACAAAACAGTTCTGTAGCATCATCATCATCATCATCATCATCATCATCACAGAAAGCACCATTAAAAAAAAATGCCCCAAAGCATTAGATCCTGATTTGGCAACTGTTTTGCTGCCGACAGCAAAGCTCGGCAATGAGTTGTGCATTCAGCAGAGCACATCTCCAGATTAGCCCAGACCTCCGCAACACGTCTCCACCAGCCGGTTAAGGCCAACGTATTAAAAATAATCAAGAACTCGATCCACCCCAGCAACAGACTGTTCAGCCTGCTTAAATCAGATAAATGTCTCTGTAGTCTGATGGCGGAGGCAGGGAGGCTCGGGAGCAGCTTTTATACTCCTAAAATTAGGATTCCCAGACAAGCTCCGTAGCATTTCTCAAGCAGAGACCAAACATGTTCTCATTGCAAACTGCATTCTCCTTGGACATATCCATAATCCTCCTCAAATGACTGTTGCTACAACATTGCTATAACCTTTGCACAATTTTTGCACTGCCGCTACTTATTTGCACAACCATTGAACACTGAATGTATATATCACTGGTCACCTTCTAAATGACTGTATCTGCACAAATTATTGAAAAATATTGCACAGACTCTAGTTCTCCACTGCTGTTATAACATCTGAACAAACTTAAATGTTAGTCAGACTTTTTAACAGATACTGTTTTATTAATAGACTGGATATAGAATTTTTCATATTGAAACTGTTACTAACTTCATGCACATTCAGTGTAAAAGTCAATTTCCACTTTTGTAGGTTAATACTGCATCCTAATCGTCTCTCTTTCTACTTCTATTTCTAGTTCTAGTTTAAAGTTTTTATTTAACACTCCATTTCTAGTTTAAAATGTATATTTTGTATTCTAGGGCCCTATGATTTCAGCTGTGGCGAAGAGGCTCGCTGAAACACCGAAGTCCTCAAAAAAATGACGGAATTGTTAGTGCTAAGTTTAGAGCAGAACAATACCCAAATGATTTTTATGAATCATGACAACAACTCTTTTGTAAGTTTTGCCAGAACACAATAGACTGCACCCGCAAGAACACGTGACGACCACTTACAGTCAAAATCTCACGTCAGAAACGTTTCGTTTTGTACGAAAAAGTGAATGTTTTTTGTTGTTTACAGGTAAATGTTTTACCAAAGCAGTAAATGTTCTGCTGAACCCCAGCACTTTGTTGAAGTCGAATAACAGTCATTTAATGTGAATTTTTTTCTATTGCATTGTTCTTTTTTCCCCATCCACTCCATAATTAGACATTTTTTAGGTGAATAAAGAGAATTCAGGAAAAAGTAAAACGGTGACGATATGTTTTATTGTTTTCATTTTCAAGATGAGACAGGACTAAAAAATGTCCGACTTTCAACATGCATCTAGTTTGTCTGTTAAACCGTTACAGCGGTGGATTCCTGACAAGTTGGATTGGTTGAGGGACTGAATCCCAGCCATCCAGATGCTGATGTCCTAAACTGACCCACATGCCCATGGAACACCTTTGCATGCGCATTACATGTATTTGCATGCACACAAGATGTTTCTGAAGCGACAACCGGGTGATAAAATAGAGAGTGTGAATGCCTTCAGGGCAAACAGTACCACTTGCATGAACAAGTTCGATTCATGAACACACTTTATTTAGAATTCAGCTGAAGGAAACGGAAATTGCACTGTATTAATGGAAGATGGCGATATGCCCTGTGGCGTTAAATTAGGGGGAGGAATACAACCAGCCTCAGGTTGGCGAACTGCACAATGAAAGACCTGCTTTCAGCTACTTTCGTCTTTGTCTACTTGCCACCTACTTATTCTGTTCCACTGCTAAAATATTTCTATATTGCTGCTATAACGCACATATTTAGTCGCATGAGTCACAGTTCAGTAAGTCATATTCTAAAAGTGTAGCCACTTTTCACAGCTGCACATGGTCTCAGTTATTGTCCTCTAACCCTAACTTTAACCGATGATTGGTATCCGATTTGAATTACTTTCTGCATTTACTTCTTGTACTCACCATTCTCTTTTTGTAATCAGGAAATTATTGGGGTTGATTTGCATTTCATTACACACCGTCAAGACCACCTAAACCGAGACTGGAGAGCGTTGAGACCAAGACAAGACCAAGACTATACAGGGCCTGGGCCTAGACCTAGACGAGACCAAATGACAAATCAGTGGAATATGTAAAGCCTAAGCGGCCCTTAAAATTTTTATGCTTTTGGTATCATTATAAAGGTAACACTTTAAATAGAATAAAGGAAGATGCAACACAGCAGAACATGAGAAAAAAAAATCATGTTCGCCCCCCAAAAATACATATTATCTGCGTAATCTGTGCAGTCTGGGCTTTCATATGATGTACAGTTTGCATGGTTAGCCGTAGTAGTATAGATTCCACAGCCGTATTTCTTCCACGTAGACCTACGCAGTTTTTGTTCTTTGTTATTTATGTGTTTGGTGTTGGAATTGTGTTATGTTTAGGTGGAAATTGTTGTTGTTTAAGATTTTTCGATTCTATCGGTGCTGTTGATGTGCCGCAGGTTTGGTTACGTTTATCGACTATTTAAAGCCTTCCTGTTCTGCCCTCGGTACCGGGTGCGATCGGGCTCAAGCGGTTTTTAATTTTAATTACTTCCTGCATTTACTTCTTGTACTCAATATTCTCTTTTTGTAATCAGAAAATTATTGGGGTTGATTTGCGCATTATTACACACCATCAAGACCACCTAAACTGGGACCAGACAGTGTCGAGACCAAGACGAGACCGAGACCAGGGCGGGGCAAGACCGAGACTGGACCAATGCACGACTTACACCACATGACAAATAAGTGGAACATGTAAAGCCTAAGCAGAACGTCAAAAAGAGCTAAACAAAGCAAACTGTCACGCGCACTCCGTTCCGCGGCCGGTAGTTGGATTGGGACGTAGCCGGTCGCGGTTCAAAGGGAATAAAAGGTTTCGCTTCCTCGCGGCGCGCTGCTCTGCCATTAGAGTCAACCTGGCCATCTTCCGATTCACTTCGGCACCAACTGTGAGTACTCCAGTTATTGGGTTTATCTCTTTGATAGAGTGTGTGTCGTCAGAACGCGGATTAGTGTGGTAATCCTTGCTCTCCGTGTGAGAGAGTTCTTACATCAACTTGCGTGGCTATCCTACCTCCTCGCGCTCCAAGCCGCGTTTGGGCTAACCTCCACGCTACACAGGCTAACGGCTAACGAGTAGCAAATCTGCTAAATCCTAACCAGATCACTGACGGTTTGTGAAAGTGAGGCATTCGGTTCATATCCTAATCAGATCACTGTCCGAATCGCGAGCATTCCTACAGCCGCCTAACCCGGCCGCTGGAAGTTTGTGAGCGTCTGTTTATTCCTGCCAAATCCTCATCAGATTCCTGACACAAACATCACACGCTAAGCAACGTTAAAGATGTTTATTCAATATTTCTCTCTTACATATCTATAATGAGGAAATCACTTCACTGGAAGTACTTATTAAAACTGTTCACGTCATACGTTAAAGTCAACGAACCACAGTGGAGGAACACTCCTCAACACCAAACTCAGCCCAAAGATAAGATGAGATGTAGCTAAACAGCTGACATCTTTCCCAGGCAACCACGACTTCACCTGCGTTCATGTGCATGTGCACATGTGTGCGCGTTAGAGAACGGGGCGGGTAAGCACGGTCGGCAGTAACATTATTGGTTGAACTTGAAGCGAGAAGTTATTCAGTCCGAGTGTAACTCATCAATAGTAATATTCTCAGAGTTGTGGTCTCGGCTGGTCTCGAAATAAAATCCCGAGTCCTCTTTGTCCAAGTCCATGACAAGGCCGAGTACAAATACGGTCGACTCCAAGACAAGACTGAGACCTTCAAAAACTGGCCTCGAGACCGGGACGAATACAACAACTCTACCTTCCACAAGCATAAATCACATTACACCTGTCTACATTTCCATTACATATAATTAGATTATCCACATGCTGCACACATGTAATTTTATTGTAATTTTATCCATTTCTTTATTTGAAATATGTCATCCATCACTTTTCATCTGCTGGTTCATCTTCAGTTCTTTTTAAGTCAATTGAGTGTCTTCATAATCAAAAGATTCTGGACGTGAGAACACCATAATATTCAACATATTTCTAAATGGAAGTTTGATTTCATGAGACCAGATGATGTTTGAAGTGAAATTTAGTCAATGTCTGTAAAAGATTCATTAGTGAAGTTCCAACATACGTTCCTTGATTCAGAAACTCTTTATATCAGGAGTTTGAGGGTCCAAGATGGGCTGGGCGATATGGTTATGGTTAACGTTTTACCTCGATTATGAATAACAAATGATTATTTTGTTTTGGGCTTTTCTTATATTTGTTTTTTCCCCTTAATGTTCACTGACGAGGTTATGCTCAAATATTAAATCTAGGATAGGTTTTTTTTAAATGAGAGCGTGCATTTCATATTATTTTCTGAACTGCTTAATCCCTACCAGGGTCATGAAGACCGGAGAAAGCCCATCCTGGGACTACGGGCAAGAGACGGGGACCAACCCTGAGCGAGCGCTGACACACTGCAGGACACACACACTCACACAAACAGACTTTCAGTCACACCTTATGGAGCCAATTTTTAGAGTCACCAATCAACATATAGTGCATACTTTTTATTTTGGACTGTGGGAGGAAACCAGAGCATAAAAAATCCACGAAAGCACAGGAAGAGCACGAAAACATCACACAGAAAGGATCTGGGATCGAACCCAGGACCTTCTCGTAGTGAAGCAGCAGCGCTAACCACCATGCCACCCTGCGTGCTTTTGGTAACTAAAGGAAACACACCCAGAGGTAGTTGCAGAGTGGACGGAGTGAAGTCATATGACAACACACACAGTAGTATGTTTTAAGGGAACACTACATGAACACGGGCGGCACGGTGGCGCAGTGGTTAGCTCTGCCGCCTCACAGCAAGAAGGTCCTGGGTTCGAACCCCGGGGACGGCCGTAGGGCCTTTCTGTGTGGAGTTTGCATGCTCTCCCCATGTTCGTGTGGGTTTCCTCCAGATGCTCCGGTTTCGTCCCACAGTCCAAAGGCGTGCACTATAGGTTAATTGGCGACTCTACATTGGCCCCATGGGGTGTCCTTGTGGGTGTGGTTGTGTGGGAGTGTGTGTGCCCTGATCGAACCCAGGACGTTGTTGCTGTGAGGTGCCAGCGCTAACCGCTGTGCCGACTGGGTGCGCATCATAATTACGTTATTGCCGTGAGCAATCACATATTATACCCGCTTTTTCTGACCGCTACTCCTACGATTTTTGTGCTAAAAACGACGGGTGTTGAAAGTAATTGCATTATCGATGCGTCGCGATGGAGCCGTGGAAGAGTCTGCATCGATGCAATGGCAGACCATAACCGATTATAACGGAGGTTTTCAACCGACTGTCCTCTGCCCCCTAGTGATCCGCGGCGGGATTGCAGGTGGTCCGTGACATGCACTCCACTCACACTACTTAACTCACTTTTTAAAATTATTCCTTTTTTCATTTTTCAAAACATTTCCAGATGATTTGGGCATCTTTAGGAATAATCTTTATAAACTCACACACACACACACACACACGCACACACTCACACACACACACACAGACTGAAATACCTCTTAGGCCTGGAATATACTTGCTGTGATCTACGTATGCATATCCGTACCCAGTTACGTTGTTAACGTTTGTGCTGATATACTTGCGTCCGTACTGTGCGTCGTAATCTGTAGTGGGTACTCCTTATCACCAGGGGTCAGTGTCGAGGCCGCAAACCTAATAAATGAATGAATAGCTGCATCTTAAAATCGTTATCTGTTATTCCAAACAAACATGTCTTCAGTCGAAGAAACATTAATCTTCATCATACTGAGACGACACCAGAGAATTAAACGAAAATCGCGGAGATGGTACATTCGACCACTTAATAGATCTCGTCAGCAAAATGGGGAATTCTTTTCTTGACTTTTGAGTGCAGATCTCGCAACACTGCCCCCTATAATTTTCGCTGCTGGCACTCATTAAGGAGTTCTGTCCATTTTTACATCCGTTTTTTTCCCCATCGATTAACATGGAACTGAAATGTCGACGCTTTACTGCGCTTTTAACAGCCATTCTTCACAAAGCCACCAAGTCCATGGGCCTCTTCGCATATCTGTATCCGTCATGACACCGCGCTCAGCCTTTTCATGCTTTTTTGTGTCGTCTATTTTTCCCATAGGAACCCATTCGTTTTCTCCCATTAAGAAGACACGGGATTTCCTCGGGCCTGTTTTCGCACGACAGTCAACACGGTTCTTATGCCACCTCACTGAACACACACCTCAATCTGCTATGGTGAAGAGGCTCGCTGAAACACCAAAGTCCTCAAAAAAATGACGGAATTGGAGTGTTAGTGCTAAGTTTACAGCAGAACAATACCCAAATGATGTTTATGAATCGGGAGAACAACTCTTTTGTAGGTTTTGCCAGCACACGATAGACTGCACCTGCAAGAACACGTGACGACCACTTACAGTCAAAAACTCACATCAGAAACGTTTCGTTTTGCACGAAAAAATCAATGTTTTTTGTTGTTTACAGGTAAATGTTTTACCAAAGCAGAAAATGTTCTGCTGAACCCAGCACTTTGTTGAAGTTGAATAACAGTCATTTAATGTGAAATTCCTTTCGCTTGCACTTTTTAGGTGAATAAATATGATTCTAATGTAAAACACGGAATTCAGAAAAATAAAAATATTAAAAAACGGAATTCAGGAAAAAATAAAACGGAATTTAGGAAAAGGGCCCGGATTTCAAAGGGCCCTACTACTCTCATGTACTGTACATAGTTAAACGGACAAGCCTGTCCTCGCTGTGTGTGTATGTGTGCGCGTGTAATGGGAACCGTCGGATGCTGTCATGAAGCCAAATTGTGTGATCTCTCACACGTGGCAACATTAGCTGAAGCTCTGCGTGACGGTTCTGAGCCGCAGGTGGGCCTAGATGCCCCCCTCCGAGCGTTGACATTTCCCTCCACCCCCACGTAGCCCACGCTGATCACACAGACATTCTGCAAAAAGGAAACAGGCTGGAGCTCTCTATGAAGACTCGGCCACTGCGGGTTTGGACTTCCTGGCCATTTTTGGTTACAAACTGACAGGTCTCAACTCTTATTATAGTCACTGATTCATCTTTACATCCACATTCATGGCACTTAACAGACATTCTTATCCAGAGTGACACGCACTTTTTCCTCATTTCAGAGACAGTCGCCCCAGAGCAATTTGGGATAAAGTGTCTTGCTCAAAAACACTGTGATGGTAGTGCTGGAGGTGGGACTCGTACCTAGGGATGCAACGATACCAATACCGGTATCGGTATCGGACCCGATACCACCCCCTGTGGAGTTACTCATATCCGGAACAAATTCCCCGATACCTACTACCGATACCACATGTGGAAGATATGATGTAGTTATGTTCTTCGCATAACTACATCATACTAAACTGTGCGGAGACAAAAATGTCAGCCGTCTGGAGGGACTTTAAAATAAATGATGACAGCAGCAAAGCAGACTAATATTTTAAAAATTTAAATTTTAATTGTTGTGTTTTTTTATGTTTTGATACATATAGAACAAATAAATGGATAAAAAATTTGTATGATTTATTTTATAAAATGACATAGTAAGTTCCAGTGTACTTTAATTTATATTTTGGTTTTTGAAAGTGGTTTTTTGAGTTTAGACTACCGTATTTCCCCAACGATAGGCTGCAGCTTATACATCAATTTTACAAACCTGCGTATTGGGCGCGGCTTGCTTAAATGGGGCGGCCTATCTAAAAACATGAAAACACATTCGCTAAAAGTACAATTCAGTGCACAAAAAAGACGACATACCCAAATGATTCGTTGAATTTAAATGTACTGTTTACTGCAGCAGGGGCGGCAGTGGTTAGTGCTGCCGCCTCGCAGCGAGAAGGTCCTGGGTTCGAACCCCGGGGACGGCCGTAGGGTCTTTCTGTGTGGAGTTTGCATGCTCTCCCCGTGTTCTCGTGAGTTTCCTCCGGGTGCCCCGGTTTCCTCCCGCAGTCCAAAGGCATGCGATATGGGTTCATTGGCGACTCTAAATTGGCCCCGTAAGGTGTGGGTGTGACTGTGTGGGCGTGTGTGTGCCCTGCGGTGTGTTGGCGCCTGCCCAGGGTTGGTCCCCGCCTTGCACCCAAAAGTTCCCGGGATAGGCTCCGGTCCCCCCGCGAGCCCAGTTGGGATTAAGCGGTACAGAAAATGAATGAATGAATGAATGTTTACTGCAGCAACAAACAGTTCGAAAAGCGACGCAAAACAAAGATAGATCAAGGACGATGTTCTGTCACTTAATCGACGCTGCCGCATCCAGCCTCGTTGCTGCAATGTAAAAATTACACTTTTTCAGGCCTTCGCTACGTTACATTACATCCTAGTATATAATACAGGCCAGGCAAAGACAACGTTTAACAGAAATAAAAGAAACAAAAGTTTATTGTTGGCTGGAAAAAGATAAGTTTTTAATTTTCGTTTGGACGACTGGAGGGTGGGGGTACTGTAAATTCTTCCGTACATAAATGAGCATTTTCTACAGCTTATAGAATGGGGCGGCCTATAATGTGGGGCGGCTTATCGTTGGGGAAATACGGTACTTGATATTGAATAAAAAATGAAAATTCTTTAAAGATCCTACTAGGGCCGCAACAAACGACTATTTTTGTAATCGAGTAATCTATCGATTATTTTATCGATTAATCGAGTAATCGGATAAAAAAATGTAAATGAAAATGACATTTGTTGTTAGGCTTATTCTACTGTGAGTAGAAGTTAGTCAAATACGCTTTATGTTGTTGTATTCAATTAAAAATGAAGAAACATGAAGTTCAAGGGTCATTTTGAATCAATTTGGCCAATAAAATGAGTTGCTTTTGGCCTTTCTGGAAGAGAACTGCATTTCCCACAATCCCCCGCGCACGACTCGGAGCCGCGTCACAATAAAGGGTTCAGCGCGTTCCGGAACGAACTATGGAACAAAAAATCGATGGGGAAATCTCAATAAATGGCTGTATTGTGAGTGGAACGCTGGTTGATGTGGTTATTTATCAGCTAAAATATGCGTTTTGTCCGTAATAAAGGAGACGTTTACAAACAGCGTGCGCATTTACATCGCAAAAAATGTCATTTATGCGTTTTCATGAATTTACTTCTGTTTTTGTGCACGGAATATCTCACAAATACGTTCACATACAGAGGGATCTATTCTCGCCTTGATCGCGCCACTGAAAATATTGTGCGTCATTAATAAGCGTCTGTGAAACACAAGCGGCGCACGCTGTAGCGATTTAAATGACTTAAACGAAGCTTCGATTCTAGAAAAATTGCCTTGACCATTTTTTGTAATCGAATTATTCGAGTTATTCGAATAATCGTTTCAGCTCTAGATCCTACTATTATTGTCATTGTTATTAATAACAGACCTACACAGGTATCGGTACTCGGTATCGGTGAGCACCCAAAAATAAGTATCGGTACTCGTACTCGGTCTCAAAAACATGGTATTGTTGCATCCCTACTCGAACCCACAAGTTCTTGGTCTAGTGGTGTGTATCCTAACCACTAGACCACCACCATCCACATGTAATTAATTATGTTTACATTTAAATTGAACAGCATTCACCAGGACCTCCCATTTCCTGCTTACATGGACTGTCTACCTGGAGCAACTTGGGGGTAGAGGTCTAGCTCGGGGCCCAATGGTGGTCCGATTCTGGAATTCAAAGCCCTAATCATAGCATCGACACAGAATTTCAGTCACTTAATCCACTAAACCCTCATGTAAACCACAAATGTAAGTGAATACGAAAGGAGACCTAATGAGCATCGGCGCGTCCAATCACATTACTCCTGGCAGTAAATCTGGCCTCCTTCTCTGCCATTACAGCTGTTCGATTTCGTCCGCCTCCGCCCCTCCGCCACCTTCGGCTCCCCGCCTTGGTCTGGGGGAAGGCTCCTTCGCCTTCCTGCCTGGTCTCCCAGCCAGATCTGCCGGCTTCAGAGACGAGTGAACTAACGACCAAGCGACGGGCTTCCTCCAAAACGTATCACATACACACTAAAGACAATGCTGTTTTGCCAAATAAATACTGTCCATCTAAACTGGATGGTCTCCTTGGTTGAACTGAAATGGACAGTATTTTTAAATCACAACCGCCCATAATAACGGCCAACAGTTACTCATCAACCATCTGAAACCCACGCAGACGTTTTGCGTTGTTTATTAATTCTTTCCACTCAGAATCTCTTTAACTTATGGAAACCTCACACAGAAACCAGACTTTGAACTTCTTTTTCTTCCTCTGTATCCTCCCACACGAACACAGGTACAGCGTGCAAACTCCACACAGAAAGTCCCTCCGGCTTCCCCGGGGTTCGAACCCGGGACCTTCTCGCTGCGAGGCGGCAACGCTAACCGCTGCGCCACCGTGCCGCCCCTTACAGTAAAATTAACAATAATTTTTAAAAAAAATATAATTAAGCTTAGTAAATGCTTGACAAAATATAGAAAATATGAACCTGGAGATTTTCTACATTATGTAACTTAAATCACAGTATTACACAACTCCTCTCACCTCTTCGCCTTTACGTACTGTATATACACCACCATATCCGGCTGATGCCAAAGTTAGGCTACGTACCTATGGATGAAGAGGTTGTAGGTTCAAATCCAGCTCTAACCTACTGCGAAAACGACCAGTGTTGGGTCCACGAGCGAGTTACGCCAGGGAGCCACTCTGTGTAATTAGGAAATGGAAGATGCTCCGGACAAGGCTATCTAATAAATGCCGTAAACGTAAACTGTCTAAGTCGTTTGGTCACGCGCTCATCTAAAACAGACGTGGCTTCCCCCGGGAAAGGGAAAAAACATCTCCTGAATAAACGGTTAAATCCAGCCCATAAAATCAAATACCTGGGAACGAGCAGCTTTGAAGAGCGATGGTTGTGAAAGCTTAAAAGCTCTGTCGGAAGGTCTAATTAAAAGGCCAGGGGGTGACAAATGGAATAGTTAGTTGAGCTAAACATCCCTCAGGGTTTATTAACAAGGTTTCCGTGCTCATAATCGGAGATCCGTGCAGATGAGTCTCCCCGTGACATTCTCTCCTACTGTTTTTTTTTTTTTTTTTCCATAAAGCATTGTTTGTTTACCCTCAGCATGGGGAATGAACGAACGAATGACTCAGCAGATTAGCTAGCACAACTGCCAGCACGTTTTCACGTGTCTTTGTGCCAAATGAGAACGTTATATTAGATACGTATCTCAAAAAGACTCAAGCTGCTCCCTTTCAGATCCATTCCAAGTCAGATGAAAGGGAAATTATACGCTCATAAAACATCGAGTGACAAGCCAAACGCCTCAAAGCAGGAGCATTCAAGTTTTTCGACCGAATCATCAGATCACGACTGCAGACTCTGCGATTAAAAGGAAGGGATGGAGTAACAAATATTTACAGAATGAACTACATTAATCACTAAGGACCGATTAGACGGAGAAGCATCATTGCCGAGAGTTGACTTCGGCCTCTACGGAACGTGAAGGAAAACAGGAAAAGGTCTAAAGGGTGCAGAAATGTGACCCGCCGGGAAATTCAATCCCCCTTTGATCTCTTCAATTATAAAGTATATTCTCGACTTTAATGCAAAACTGAAGGGATGGGGAAAAGGGTCAAATGAAGTGAGACTTTTTCTTCAACTTTTAATCTACTTTTCACAGTAATGCTGGACAGAACTGTGAAGAGTGAAACGTGTTTACGCTTAAAGCTTGTGTTTTGCTCTTTCTTTAAAGTGAAAGTGAGGAGTTATTTGTCATTGTGAACGCACCACGGCACAAAATGTGACCTCTGCATTTAACCTCTAAGGGAAGGAGCAGTGGACAGCTCACATGGGTAGCACACGAATACCTCAGTGGGCACTTTAGCAATCCGGAATTCAAACCGGTCAGCTGATCACGGCGGGGGGAACCCCTAACCGTGACGCCACCAACTGCCCCTATCTATATTTACAATACTTAAATTATTCATAAATAAGTGTCATTGCACAGATGTTCATTGTAAATATGTTAAGGCCCTATGATTTCCGCAGTGTGGAAAACTCAGACGGAATCGCGGAATTCAACAAATAAAATGGAATCCGTTGTAAAACGCGGAATGTCGTATAATTCGCTGATATCGGTGTGTGGACAAAGCAAAGCAATGGTTTCTAATCAATTTTGGCCGCTGTAGCCCCCTGTACGTGTTGTCTGTTGAGGCGGGACCCCGCTTTCCACACACACAAACGTCAATGGTCAGCTATGGCGAAGAGGCTGAAACACACAAGTTCTCAAAAAAATTATGGAATTCTAGTGTTAGTACAGTTTAGAGCAGAACAATACCCAAATGATTTTTATGAATTGGGAGAACAACTCTTTTGTACGGTTTGCCAGCACACGACAGACTGCAGCCGCAAGAACACGTGACGACCACTTACAGTCAAAAACCCACATCACAAACGCTTCGTTTTGCACAAAACCTCCGGCCGCAAGGGAGGGACCAACCCTGGGCAGGCGCCAACACACACCGCAGGGCACACACACTCACATTCACAGGCCAATTTAGAGTCGCCAATTAACTTATAGTGCATGCTTTTTGGAGTGTGGGAGGAAACCCGGAGCACCCGGACACGGGGAGAACAGGCAAACTCCACACAGAAAGGCCCTACGGCCGGCCCCGGGGTTCGAACCCAGGACCTACTTGCTGTGAGGCAGCAGCGCTAACCACTGTCCCAAACGTACTTTTAGGAAAATATACTAAATGTCAGGTCTCATTTTACCCCTTTATTGCATATTGATGAAAATCAATTTAATAAATATTAATAAATTATTAGCACAGTCTCAGGTGTGAACCCAGGGTTTCATTTAAAAGGTTTAATGTTGAAATGAAATGTTTAAATGAAACATTTCAATGTTTACTTTTAGGAATATAAATATGTTTTCTCTATATTTACAATACTTCTATTTTATATCTTTTCTACTTTTTATTTACTGTATTTGTATTGTACTCAGGTGCGTACCGTGGTTTGATTTCACTACTTTGTTGTAACTGTAGAGATATGTACAGTGTGTGTGAAATAAAGTATTTTTTATTTGATGCTGGATATGAACATTACGCTCATAACTGAAAAATACATGTAAAAATACATAACATCGTTCGGTGTTACAAATAGAGAATGTTTCATGGCTTGCTTTTTTTTTTAAACCCTGTAACTCACTGCAAGAAGGCATTCACGAGTGTATTTTAAGGCTTTTGAGTTTCCTAAAGGAACGTTTAGTCACATGAACAACTAAAAGCCGATATGCATTCACAAGGGACAGAAGCAGACGCAAATTAGCACTTGTTGGAAAAAGCGAGTGTGAGGGCAGCTCGCGCTGTCTCACTAGCCTCGAACTCTCAAGATTCTTTGCACGCGACACTTATCCAAAAATAAGAATCTTGAGTTCAGTCTTTTCTAGGGCTGCAACAAATGATTATTTTTGTAATTGAATAATCTATTGATTATTTTATCGATTAATCGAGTAATCGGCTATTTTTTAAACAAAAATGACAGTACATTTGTTATTAGGCTTATTCTACCGTGAGTAGTTAGTCAAATACGCTTTTTATGTTGTTGTATCTATTTGAAAAATGAAGAAACATTAAGTCTGGGCGCTTATTTAACCAATTCTACTAATAAAATGAGTTGCTTTTGGCCTGAAAGAGAACCGTATTTCACAATCTCGCCAGCACGCCGAGCCGCTGGCCACAATAAAGCGGGTTCAGGTACGCTGCCCGAACTAATCTGCGAAAAAAAAAATTCCATGGGGAAGATCTTCACAAAATGGCTGTATTGTGAGAGTGGAACGCTGGTTGCTGCGGTTACTTATCAGCTAAAATATGCTTTGGTCCGTAATAAAGGGGACGCGGATCGAAACAGAGCGCTTTAGTTTAGCAATGGCGCTGATGCATGCCGCTGTTCACAAACACAAATGCTGTCATTTATGCGTCGGACGATTTATTTCCTGTTTTTGTGCACGGAATATCTCACAGATGTTCTCACATACAGAGGGATCTATTCGCCGATCGCCACTGAAAATATTGTAAAGGCCATTAATAAGCGTCCGTGTGAAACACAAGCAGCGTGTGCTGTAGCGATTTAAATGACTTAAACGAAGCTTCGATTCTAGAAAAATTGCCTCGAACATTTTTGTAATCTAATTATTCGAAAGTTATTCAATAATCGCTTCAGCTCTAGCCTTTTCTTTTGATGTATTTTTTCACCACAACTTAGAACTGAAGCAAAGAGATTTTACGGACGGGTCAAAAGACTGTAACGCCTCCTGAGTTCTTGGCTTTAACTCAATTTCTACCGCTCCAGCAGGTTCTCCTACCTCGCTAGGCCAATCGCCAGTCAAAAAGTTTGGACGCACTTCCCATTCAGTGTTTTATTCTTTATTATCATGACTATTTCCATTGTAGACTACCGAAGGCACTATGAATGAAACACATATGGAATTATGCGTAGTAAACAAAAAGTGTGAAATAACCCAGAACATGTTTTATATTTAGATTCTGAAAATAACCACCCTTTGCTTTGATCAATAAGCTATTCTTACACTGGCATTCTCCTCGATGAGCTTCATGAGGTAGTCACCTGAAATGGTTTTCCAACAGTCTTGAAGGAGTTCCCAGAGATGAGTTAACTTCAAGGGTCTTTGCCTTCACTCTGCGGTCCATCTCATCCAGACCATCTCGATTGGTTTAACTGTGACTGTGGAGGCCAGGCCATGTGGCAGCACTCCATCACTCTCCTTCTTGATCAAATAGCCTTTACACAGTTCATTCATAGTTTTGATGCCTTTAGTGAGAATCTACAATGTAAACAGTACTGAAAATAAAGAAAAAACCTTGACTGGGAAGGTGTGTCCAAACTTTTGACTGGTAGTGTATATATCGGTGAACCAATCAGGATTACCATTAACGTAAGGCAACTACGATACGCTGAAATACGCATCAGTGTTTAATGTATATGTATTAATATAACTCTGTGATGTAACACTGTACAGAAAAGTTGATAAGGAAAGTTCCAGAAATATATTCAAATTATTCATAGCTCTAACTTACTACAATTATTATGAAATTAATTAAAGTGCTCCCTATTATGCTTTTTTCAAATATGATCTTTCATATGTGTGTCATGTAGTATGTGAACATAAACTATCTGGGTAACGTTGTGACGCCGACAGCAAAGCACGATAAATGAAGTTTTTGTCTATCAAAAAAGAGTCACCACATTCGCCAAACGGAAATGCCAGCACCCGAATCTTTTTCTGTTACGCCACACGCCACACAGTAACATTTGAATAATGTCCGCCCACGTTTCTACGTCATGTAATAACTTGCCCGCCTAACCAAACAGTACAATTTCCACGTGGATTACATCATGTCAAGAAGACGCTGTATCCTGCGCTGTGAGAGGAAATTTGTTTTACGTGCACTTCCGAAAGATGAATCTACAAAGAATGAGTGGTTAACATTCATTTTTTCAACAACACCTCAGCAGCACACACCCAATCTTTAGGTTGTGTTCAAGGCTATTTTACTGATGACTGCTTTTCCAATCTTGGGGGGTACAACGCGGGATTCACCAAATGCTTGGTCTTAAAAGATGGATCAGTGCCCAGTTTATTTGGACAGGCTTGCTCCTCTGAACTTCTACCTGTAAATATGATTGATACGGTAAAATCGAGGCCATCTTGTCTATGTATTGACAGGTCTCCAGAGCCATCGTTCAAAAAGTTAAGCGTAATGGGCGTTTTCGCTTCAACGCACGCCAAAGCGGTAGACCAACTATAAAGGACTGCGCCTATCTGACCAATCACAGCAGTGAGGGCTCACGGAAAGGAGTGGTTTAGGATAGACTGATTCTTCCAACTGTTTCACACGAAGCCGTTAACTTAATCATTTAGAAAATGGGGGTGAAATTAAATCTATTTTGGAGAAAACTAAAGTGTTTTTGACCTTGCATACATGTAAACCTGTTTTAAGAGACCTCATAAAACAATATTAGCAACCTTAAATGGCATAATAGGGCACTTTAAACTAAATATTCACACATTCATGCGACCCAAAGTGGCTCTAACAGCAAGTTACAGTAAGTCGGAGTAGCGCGACTGGAACAAGCATACGGGAAAATCACATCCCTTACACTGTAATGGCGGGTTACTATACACAGGCAGGAAAGTCGTGGCAGGGAAAAATTCTGAGCCAGTGCATCTGTCAGACGCAGAGCGATATAGCGCTTGTCTCACGGTGTGATGGAGAGGGCAGATGTGACCGGAAACCAAGTGACTGACAGGGGAAAGGTGGATTTTGACAGCAACATGAATGTTTCAGGTTGGCAGACAGCAGTGTGTCAGTAGTGTGGTTAATCCGTGATCGGTATGAATGTCGCATTATAAAGTGTAACAATAATTGTGTGAAATACAGTTTTAATGACGCTGTGTTAAAGTGATAATGACCTAAACCTCACTGGAGAGATGCAGGAAAAAGAGCTGCAGGAAAAGCAGGTTCACTTCAATGGATCACATTTAATTGGTGGCGTAACGGTAGGGCGTTCGCCCCGTGATCAGAAGGTCGCAGGTTCGAATCCAGGGCCGGTAAAGTTACCACTGAGGTATCCATGAGCAAGGTACCGTCCCCAAGCACTGCTCCCCGGCCGCTTGTTAGCTGCCCACTGCTCCTACACGGATGGGTCAAATGCAGAGGTCACATTTCGTTGTGTTGCACTGTGTGTGGTGTGTTCACACTGACAAAAAACCTTTCCCGGCAAAAGCAACTGGCAGCGAAAGTGTCACAATCAGCCGCTTGCAATCCCAGCTTTGGCCACCAGAGGCATCTCTGCTTAGTGTTCTCTGTCCTCAGTAATGTTCTGATCAGTTACACCTCTTTTGGTGTGTATTTAAGCCTTCCTCTCCCCTGCGTCTTTGCCTTGTGTCTGTTATCTTTCTGTTAACTTTACAGTTTTTCCACGTTCCACGTAATATTTACACTATTTATTAGAGGTGTGCACATTTACTGGTCTCACCATTCGATTCGATTACGATCAGGTCAACGATTCGATTTGATATGATATCTGATCTCGATATCATCCCATCCCATTGCACACAGGGCACGGATCGCTAGAATTTTTATGCCGTCGTCTGAAAATCGCCATGCAACAATCATCATTATGATATAATTCAAGAGTTTTCAATGGGTTCTGTCCCAGGGACCACCAATCAGACTAAGCAGTAGTCTGTCCACTGTGTTTTTTCTGTTACTATTTCGATATTTGCATTAAATCCATTATTCATAAAGATCATCCAAATCATCTGGCCATGTTCTGAAAAAGAAATCAAATGAAATTCTTTTTAAAAAGAGGTTTCAGTAGTAGGGGCACGGTGGCGCAGCAGTCAGAGAAGGTCCTGGGTTCGATCCCCGGGTTGGCCTTTCTGTGCGGAGTTTGCATGATCTCCCCGTGTTTCTTGTGGGTTTCCACCGGGGGCTCCGTGTACTCCCACAGTCCAAAAGCATGCAGTATAGGTTAATTGGTGACTCTAAATTGGCCCTGTAAGGTGTGACTGAGTGTGTGTGCCTATATAAACGTGGGTCTATAAAAAAGATTGAATTCAACTAAATCCTAATCCCATGATGCACTGCTGCTTGGTGAATCAACATCTGAAGCCTGAGGCTGTAACATGTATTGAGCATATATTTAAGCCCCTTTCCACAGGCGCTGATCATTGTTCGGAAAAAGAACAAAGAACGGCCTTCTCCGCTGCCGTAACTGTAGAGCCGCGCAGCGCAGGAGGGGGTTCGACACACCGTTTCTGCTGAAGTAAAGCTTTTGCCATGTTTTGTCAGGGCTGGACAAAGCCCTAGTTTATATTTCAAACTAAATCAAACGACAAGGACTGCAACAACAACTGTAATTAATTAACTGCCAAATAATTCACTATTTAATAATTTACATAAATACATTGGTAATTATGGTGGTGCTGGTGGCGCAGTGGTTAGCGCTGCTGCCTCACACCGACAAGGTCTAGGGTTCGATCCCCGAGTCGGCCATAGGGCCTTTCTGGGTGGAGTTTGTGTTGGAGTTTCCTATGTTTTCACGTCGGTTTCCTCCCACTGTCCAAAAACACGCCTTATAGGTTGATTGGCAAATCTAAGGCCCCGTACACACACCGCCAGGTATTTTACGCGGTTGCAGTTGGAGATTTATGAAAATTCCGGCTTCAGTGACTACGTCCGGACGGGAAAAACAGAGTTTTGGGTTCATAGCGTCCTAAGTGTGCGACAGGAAATGCGTTGACGTCAGGTGTGCGATGTTTGTTCACGTTGAAGACTGAAGATGAACACTCTCAGAGCAGCGATTCGCGTCTCCCTTATTCTATTCGTGCTTGTTTGCACCTGCTAACGTTTTAAAATAACTCGACTTCCTTATCTGTCCATTCGAAGCACGCTCTATTCGCCACTGTTTACGAAGCATCTGGGTGTAAAAGTCATTGTAACCGGATGTAATTCGGTTGTTTGTTTTTCCAGGATTCTGATTGGCTGACGTGGTTCTACGCAGCTCTAATCCGGACTCAAGTGTACGGAGATATTTTTGAAAACGGGCTCATGTGCATGTTATTATCCAAATACCCGGCTACGTGTGTTAAATTGGCGTAAATTGGCCCTGTAAGATGTGACTGAAAGTGTGATTGTGTGAGTGTGTGTGCCCTGCGGAGTGCTGGCGCCCACCCAGGGTCGGTCCGTGCCTCGTGTCCCCGTAGTCTCCGGTCCCCGCGACCCCAAAAGGGATTAAGCTGGTGCTTAACCCATAAGCAAATATTAAGTGACAAGCAAACGTTACCGCCGCTAAATTTCCAATAAAGCAAATTGAATGAGCAGTCTGAACTAGGAGTGATGTGATCTTGACATGAGATTCAGAGAGGGTAAGTGGATATAAACGAACATGTATACATTGGTGTGGTGGCCAAGTTGTCAGGCTGCAAGTGCTCATGGGATTTGGAGTCTGAGGCAGCGAGAAATTGACGAAAATTGTCGCAGCCTTCAAATGATCGTTTCACCATGTTTTAGGTAATCGCTTCTTGCCGATCTGAAAAACGATCAGACCTGTTGCTCAAAAACCGCGCTACGATCCGAGCCGTCAGAACTGTGAGCCGCTGCAGCCTGGGTAGAAAGTGTCTTCCAGTCCGTTATAAAAACAAGGAAGGCTCCACTGGCCTAAATCTTCCAGTCTCTCCCTCTGTCTGATACAAAATTCACAGCTATAATATTCTCTTTTCGCCAGTGCCAGTCCGTGAGCGAAGTTCCAGTTCCCAGAAGGGCCTGTGTGAAAGCGAGGCTGTAATTAGAGCGGTGCAGAAGTCTCCTCTGCTGTCCGTCGGGGGAGAAGGCCTTCGTCTGGCACCTTTCACAAGCGAGGAAATGGGGAGAATTCAGTGGGGGCATTTTACAGGTGAGCGGAGACTTGCTGTAAGGCACTGTGCTGACAGGATGACCCCTCAAATTAAATCACCAGATGAGATTTTTAGAGGCGTCTTGCTTGGCCAAAGACCTGGAGATGCTACTGTTGTATTCTGACATAAAAGGGATCTGGGGTCAAATGTTTCCAAATTCGATTCAAATTAATTGAGCCATTTGGTAGAATTTTCAGATATGGACGAAGGGGTTGTGCGTTTGAGTCTGGGTTTATTCTGCCCTCAGAGCTACCAACATCAGGTGCTTGAGCAAAGCCCTTAACCCCGATTTGCTCCAAAAAAAAAAAAAAAAAAAAATGGAAGTCACTGTGGATGAGTGTCTGACAAATGCAATAAAATGTAAATTCATAGAGAGAATCCTCTAAATAAATTTTAAAAATTCCCTCATTTCATGTAAAAATCCATTAAATTATTTAACAGTTCATTTACATCACTGTGAAAGAAAAACAACACAGAAAATCCTAAGAACTGCATCCATCATTCGATTGTACAGTATTTTATACTCAACTCGATAATTATATTTGCTGTGATGAACACTTCCAGAAGCACTTAATCATCGCCACCACATCTTTCATGTCAAAGCATTCGTTTGGACACTTTCACTTTTTCTTATTTTCAAGCCTGCTATCAGTCACACTGACTCACATTTTTCAGAGTAGGCGATATGGCCTAAAACACGATACGTGACCCGATCTGCCGTAACGAGTCGGAAGTCGGTGTTCTATTTATTTAGATACGGGCCGATTATGTTGACAAACATCAGAAATATCGATTTTTCTTTTTTGGTCTTATATGAAAGAAAAGCTCTTCAAAATTAATCTGGTCTCCAAAAAAGAAAAATCGCTATTTTTGTGATGTTTTCCAACATAATTGGCCCGTATCTAAATAAATAGAACGCCGACTTCCGACTCATTACGGCAGATCGGGTCACATACATATCTTGATACATTCTCTCTATGTGGGAGAGAACTACATTTCCCACACACAAGGTTCCGCCTTGGCTGCATTTGTTCGGTATGAATCTGTGTAGCGTTACACTCCTAGTGAACACAGTTTCCCCTTCCCGCATTAATTATGATCCACTGGTTGACAAAGGTTTTCCGTTCCTTTTTGTAGATGGGAATATTTTCGAGCAACTCCCTGTTCAAAAAAAAAAAAAGGAATTACATTTTTATTCATTCATTTAAAGGTTGATAAAAAAACAAACAAAACAGATGTAAAGTAAATGGTAACAATGACCAGGTTCATCACACGACAAATAGCACAAAACGTGCGTCCGTCTTCTCCTTAAGCAACAGGGGTGTAACTCGCAATCGCAGTTGGTGGCGTAACGGTAGGGTGTTCGCCCCGTGATCAGAAGGTCACAGGTTCGAATCCTTGTTAGCTGCCTGCTGCTCATTCATGGATGGGTTAAATGCAGCGGTCACAATTTGCTGTGGTGCACTGTGTGCTGTGCTGTGGTGTGTTCACAATGACAAATACTCACTCACAATACAGTACGGACAACAATTCAAAGTCTTGAATAGAGGTCAACCGATATTGGTCTTTCAGGGCCGATATCGATACCGATTAGTGCTAGTTATCCGATATTTTATCTCTTTTTACCCTTTATTTAAGTCCCTAGTATTCCTAAATGCAAATCAGCCGCTGCTACCCACGTCCCACTGTGGAACTGTGGCGAGTTTACCTTACGTGTAAATAATCGTCATGGCTGGCCCCGATGGTACTAGAGGAGGATGATGGATTAGTGTTGGGCTTGAGTCCTGTTAGTTCACAGGCAAATATTCAGCCACTCGACTATTTTGGGCTTGTCGATAATTGAATTGATGTATCGATTAGGAGTGCACGGTATAAACGGTATAAAAGGTATGCGATATAAACTTGGCCAACGATAGAGATTTTGATCATACCGGCACACCGCTGAAATTTCCGCTCCTCGCCCGCGAAAACCACACCACGAGGCATTTGTTTTCGGAAAATGGAGAGAGAGTGTACGGAAGAGCAGCTCGTTAAGAAGGCCGGTGCAACATCCATAATCTGGACATGGTTTGGATTTAGGGTCTCGGATACTGAGGAGAAAACCATAACCTGCGAAACGTGCCGGGCGATAGTAACTGCAAAGAGAGGTAACACGAGCAATCTGTTCTACCATCTTAAAACGAGACACGCTGTTGAATATGAGAGAAGCCAAAGAATGCGTTCCTGCAACAAGTGCCCCGTCAGAAAGGGCATTTAGGACTGGTGGCAACATCGTAACATGCCACCAGTCTGCACTTAAGCCAGAGACTGTGGCCAGGCTTGTGTTCCTAGCAAAAAATCTGCCATAAACTGGCATAAAACTAATGTTAAAACTAAAAAAAAAAGTGCTCTTTTTTGCACTTTATTTTTTTTCATCTGTTGGTTTTTGTTTACAGAAAAGAAAGTTATTGAACTTTAAGAACTTTTTAGCACAGGTTGCAACAATGTAGCCCTTTAAATTGTTTTCATATTTTTTATTTAATAAAAAAAATAAATATTCCAGCTTCACTTATTATACGACTTCCTGTTGGAATGCCTTTGCTATAGACATATGTTACCCTTTCAAAAACAGTTATATTGAAATTTACAGATCTAATTATATACCGCAATATATACCGTCTATCGCCTAGGGCTCAAAATGTACCGCAATATGATTTTTTTGCCATATCGCACAGCGATGTAAATTGATGTACCTTTACACCCCTAATAAGCAGTCACACAACTTCTAACTCAATAAGCCCAAGGTGTGTCAGAGCCATTGGGTTCAAACAATAAATCGATCAGCCACTCTCCACACCTTCTCATTTGTGAGGAAAAGCGCTGGGGGGACGACTTGTGTCGCAGAGCTGAGTCCCCGCTGGCTGGAGGCGGCTCACTGCAGTCCAGCATCACCATACGGTTACCACAGAAACAGGCGGAGAAGAAAGACTCGAATGCGGCCGGGATTGGGAGTCAGAGGCCAGAGTGTCAAGGGGCCGATGCTGAGGGACACTCAGTCACTCGCTCGGTCGCTCGTTCGCCCGCTCACACACACACACACTACCAGGTTACGATCTCACACACTAAGGTCACAGCTCTTACAGAGACGGACCAATGGCAGTTTCATAAGCGTAAGTGGTGTAAATCTCATCCCTTTAGTCCTCTCTGTCAACAGAGGAGGCTCAGTGTTAATTACTTGCTCTTTACTTACTGCTCAGCTGCTCTGAAACATTCATTACGCCACTAGACGGACTAGGTGGAGGTCAACTTTCTTCTGGACGACTGAGGCTTTGCTAATGCTAATGAAAAGCCCCGGCACACCTCGTCCGTAAAGGATGAATCTAAAGCAATTCATCTGAATCCCTTAACTCCAGAGAAAGAAAAAATAGCCGTTAAATATGAATGCTTATGGCAATGTGGTTTGCAATATTTGGGGGGTTTCATATAGTCCAGACCACCTAGTGGTCAGTTTTATTGGCAGAGACATTCTATGACTTAGTTCTGTAGAAAAATTAAGGTTAGTGCCAGGTGGAAACACTTCTTTATCCAGTAAAAGTATCTGAGAACAAATAATGCATTTTTCTATAATTATTATAAACCTATAGATTACTCTTTAACATGATAAAATAGAAAAAGTATTTTCTGATCAATTGGAAATGAGGAAATACTAAAGTTTTGAGTCATTTTGTGCCAATTCGGACAAATCTTGGCCAATTAAATGAGCTGCTTTTAGCCTTTCCGGAAGAGAACTACATTTTTGCGCATGATGGCGTTCCATACAGAGTCGCGAGCAGTAATGCGTGTGTTTACATCACGAATAATGTCATTAATGCGTTTTTACGCAATTACTTCAGTTTTTGTGCACGGACTTGCTCAGCAAAAAAGAATTTCGATTCTGACGGTACGTGTACGGTTTTTTTAGCAGTGAAAGGAATTTCCGAGTTGATAAAACACTAATTAATAAACAATGCAAAACGTGTGCGTTGGTTTAATAGTAATATTCTCTATTCGCACGCAAACTCCACACAGAAAACCCTACGGCCGACCCGGGGGATCTGTCACGCGCACTCCGATTACGTGACCGACACAAGGACTCGGAAGAGTCGGCTCGTTTCGGTAGTATAAGAGGAGTCTCCTGCCTACTCGCGTTCTAATCCGCGTTTGGGTTAACCAACCGCGCTAGACGGGCTGACGGCTAACGACTAGCATTCTGCTCACATCCTATCCAGATCCCTGACAGGATCGAACCCAGGACCTCCTCGCTGTAAGGCGGTGGCGCTAACCACTGCGCCGGCTCACTAGTTTCATGAGCATTTCAATCCCAAAGTGCTGTTTGGGGAACAGAAACTATGACATCTTTTCTGTTTTCCCACATATTTATATCTGAAAATGTAATTGTGTTATTCAATATTTCAGTATGAACTTTTTGGAAGTGATGATGCTGAAAACCTCTTGCATCAATGCCATATAAGAAATTTGAGGATATGAATCATAAAATCATCATGATCTCATGACTGTCTGTAAAACAGTTTTGTCTATTAATCTGTGTATCTCTCGGCGTGTTATATAACCGACTTGAAAGCCCATATCCACTGGGAATCTGTCAAAATGTCAGCAAATGAGCTCTCTGATGTGTTTCCCATGGTGATTTCTTTTCTATTATGAATTCGTCTTGTTTTCAGAGAACTCACCAGAGTCCCGGGTTGCTGCATGAGCCTGACATTGGGCTGTGTGTAAACCTTATTAACTGAATCAATTGCTCTTCAGTGTTTCTCATTTTTAAAAACACTAACGCCCCTTTGTGAGCCAGGTCTGTAAGGAGCTTGTGGGCCAACAAAGCTTTTTTTCACCGCTCCAATCAGGGCACTAATGAGATCACTTGACATTTATTTGGATAATTGGACCATTCTCCTTTGACCGAAATATGAAACTCTTATCTACTGTAGAGCCGCCGGAGCATGTTTGGTTTTGAATGGTATCTCCGGTAAACACCTTGGCCCCTGATCTGGGATTTTGCTGTTTGCTGGGTCTCCGAAATTGTCGGTCTGCCAGAATGTGGGACCGCCGCAGACCCTCCAGACATGGCGGTGAATTACCGACCAGCGAGTAGAAAACGACCACCTTTCTCGCATGTATTCTAATCGATGGCTCTACCTCCCAATCCTTAGCAACGTGCTATAACGAAGCAGGCAGAAGCCAGAGGGGCCTGTCTAATTGGAACGAAAAATGTTGACTAGGGACGGGAGAGAAAAAAAATCTATTCCTGTACTGATGCAATGCAAAAGAGATCTGAGTACATTGGAGGAAAATGTTCTTAAGCTTTACTGGACTGTGTTTACCTTGGGAAAACACTTGCTGAAGCCTGGGCTGGACGAATATTACGTTTTAAACCTTTATCTCTATATTATTTGCTTTACTTGCTTTTTCGTTTCTGTTTTTCGATGGACGTCCAAAAAACAACACCAGAGCCACAAGTATCTGCCATGAAGTCTTCTCTGTCTTGTCCTTGTGTGGTATTTAATTCAGCCTCTTCCCCATTTGTCTTGCCCTTGCTTCTGTATTCTTAAAGTGGGGTGCTGTCTGTGTTTCTACATTTAGTTCAGTGTGACCAGAGTATTGCATTTGTTGTCTTGCGGTAGTGGCCTACCAGTAGACCATCACCGGATCTCATTTGCCTGAGGATACTGGGTTATGGACCAACAGGTCATGGGGACAAATGAGGATTTATCCTACCTCATGCAGTATCATGCGGCCATACCTTGCACCAGGTGGACTGTTCCTGTGATTAAGAAATGAACGTCATTCTCTGCATCCAATAAACTGCACAAAATGTGGATCCGTGTATCACTAGTTCATTGGCTTTCAGATTAAAACCAAACCCCAGAAAATATTCATTTCAAAAAACTGAAATATGAGCATTTCCTGATTCCCATTTTACAAATAAAAATAAAGGAACTTGCGCACTCATATTCCATGTCGTTTTTTAATCAAACGCAAAAAGCATGACCCAGAAGTGACCGTTACATGCGGAAGACTGAAATCAAGGTTGAAGAAGCTTTGATGCTTGCAGGGTTAGAGGACTACGGTCATAGTGAGAGTGCTGTTTGAGCCTGGAAGAATGAATGCCAAGATTCCCACAGAGCTGCAGCCATGGTGGGTTTGGGGTCTGTGACTGACAGAAATGTCAGTCATAAAACCAAAGTGGAATGATACCCAGATTCTGAGCAAATCCCAGTGTTTGATTCTGTACTTTGTACCGTTGTGCTGACTTTGCACTGCGGCTCCTAATTGTATTTTTAAAAAGGGGAGAGCTCAAGAACTAACACGCTGGAGAGAAAGTATTTAGAGGTTGTAAATTGGTTTTAACACACAGAAACTTGCACTCGAATTTCCTTTCGGTTCTTCAGGTGCTGCGCTTCAGACGGCTGCGATGACATGGGATACAGGGCAGTGCTCCTTAATGGAAGGCATCCCTCTTTCAAGAAGATAGGGCCTGCTTGTTCCCTGATGCATTGCCTTCACCATAGGAACACTCTCCCCCATTTACTTTCATGCCCGATCTGCCGACAACACACACCTGGCAACAGGCACGAGGAAAACGTGATGCTGCTCGCCATAGAAGAGACAGAGAGAGAGAGAGAGAGAGAGAGAGAGAAAGAGAGAGAGAGAGAGAGAGAGGGGGGGAGAGGCGCACAGAGAAAGAGAGAGAGAGAGAGAGAGAGAGAGGCGCACAGAGAGAGAGACGCAGAGAGAGAGCGCGAGAGAGAGAGAGAGAGAGCACAGAGAGAGAGAGAGACACAGAAAGAGAGAGAGAGAGAGAGAGAGGCGCACAGAGAGAGAAACACAGAGAGGGAGAGAGAGATAGAGAGAGAGAGAGAGAGAGAGGCGCACAGAGAGAGAGACGCACAGAGAGAGAGAGAGATACAGAGAGAGAGAGAGAGAGAGAGAG
>JAVGVS010000255.1:635000-644156 GCA_032718565.1 Distichodus sexfasciatus | reverse complement strand
ATTGGTCGTCAGATTATCGGGGCTGATATTAGTCATGTTGTTGATCATCAGTATCGGTGTTTAATTTTGATCATCACTGATATGAAGTCATTACAAGGTGCTACTGTGGCTCCACTGCCGTCTCTTCTCTCTGTGCCGTTTGCTCTCCACGCGCTGCTTCATCTAATGTCCCGCCCACAACACTCTCTGATTGGCTACATGTCACACCAGTAGTAGCCAATCAACACTGAAGCCTTGCTGTCACTCACACCACACTCACACACCAGCGCAGCGTGAAGAGGAGAGAAGGAGGAGAGACGAGTTCCAGCTGAGACTGGGGTTTGGAAAATTATATGTTTTCACAGATTTTCTTTTATTACGTATTGTTACAAATATCAGTCATCAGCTCCGTTAACTCGCAATAATCGGTATCGATATCGACCCTGATGAACCAATATCAGGCAACCTCTAGTCTTGAACCCTGAAGTGGAAGATGTTGCTCCTCTCATCCATAAGACTTCTTCTGTTCCCATAAGCTGTTAGAAGTGAAGAAGTCAAAAATAAAGCCCAGCTGCCTTCAGCTCAAGCACTCAAGACTGTATAAGACAGGTCAAGAGAACTCCTCCTCCTCCTCCTCCCCCAACATCAGGAGGGTGAAGTGAATGTGTCGCAGCGGGTGGAGGAGACTGATCCCGCGGAGCAGGAAGTGAAGATCACTGCAGATAAACCCACCTACAGGAGAAGAGCTTCACCTCCCCTGTCCCATCAACCCTAAACCCCCATCCCCTCATCCCCCCATCTCTAAAACACACAGACTCCACCTGCGGATGGCGTGATGGTGGCGTGACTTGAGCCTCGTGATGTGGGCTGACGGGATGATCAACTGCTCTCATGATTTTCTGCCAGTGTCCCTCTCTCTCCCTCTCGCTCTCTCACCACGGTCCCAAAACTGCCCAAAATACCCCAATGGAAAATATCACCGACTTCAAGAAAAATGTCTTTTCCTGTCGTCCAACACAAACAACAAGACACAAAAAATCCTGCAGAGCGATCGTTATTGACACGTCTAAAAATAGCTCCCTCCCTTTTATTCTTTTATTTATTTATTTTCCTGCAGCCTCCCTCCCGCCCTCCCTCCCTCCCTTCTCAGCTCTTGCTCATACACAGCTCCTGATACACACACACAGCCTTCCAAAATTTAGCATTCAGTTGCCTAGCGACGGGTGCCGGTGGAGACGGGGGCGTCCGTCTCGTTCTTTTTTAAGGAACACAGCATGAGAAAAGGAGGAAGTGTAAGTGGTTAAAAAGAGAAAAGGAGAATAAAGGGATCAGGCTCTTCTTCCTGTCGTCCGGATGACGAGCCCCACGACGACCGGCGTCATGTCCAGCAGGGACCCAAATGACCTGATGGGGTTAATGAGTCTCAGATCTCTAAAGAAGAGACTGGGTGGGAACATGGACCCCCCACGTGGAGCCCACACAACCCCGGGTCTCGGTCAGTTCATCAATTAACAATTCAGCTGGACTCGGTCTATTACGAATCTGGGTCCAGCGTGACTCTATCTGGCCACAGATAACTGACCACTGGCTGAGTGTGTTTGGACTGTGTGAAGAGGAGAACAGATTGTTCTAGTCACTCTGCTGCCCGACGCCGTCTCCCTTCACGTCATCTCAGGCGAGCTAAGCGTTCTCCCGTCTGCGGGCGTTCTCCTGCAGCTCAGACAGCGTAACACGGACACGAAGCTCATCAGAATATTCATAATCAAGCGTCATCGTCAGCTGCAGGGTCTCGGCTACTCTAGGCACATCTGACTGGAGCGTTTCTCTGCGCTGTGCGGTACAAAATGTTCCCCCACTGCAGAGTGCACCGTGCTGATGCCCAATAACCCTGACTTTCATAGTGACTTAAACCTTGTGCTGGTGATCATAACAGTGGGGTTCGAATCCCAGGAACCACCATTGAGCTCTTCATCAAGCGCATTTACCCCATCAGAGATTCTACTCTAATCTGATGTGCATGGGGTTACGAGTAAGGGTCGTCAGATTATCGGGGCTGATATTAGTCATGTTGTTGATCATCAGTATCAGTGTTGAATTTTGATCATCACTGATATGAAGTCACTACAAGGTGCTACTGTGGCTCCACTGCCGTCTCTTCTCTCTGTGCCGTTTGCTCTCCACGCGCTGCTTCATCTAATGTCCCGCCCACAACACTCTCTGATTGGCTACATGTCACACCAGTAGTAGCCAATTAACACTGAAGCCTTGCTGTCACTCACACCACACTCACACACCAGCGCAGCGTGAAGAGGAGACAAGGAGGAGAGACGAGTTCCAGCTGAGACTGGGGTTTGGAAAATTCTACATTTTCACAGATTTTCTTTTATTACATATTGTTACAAATATCAGTCATCAGCTCCGTTAACTCGCAATAATCGGTATCGATATCGGCCCTGATGAAGCAATATCACACTACCTCTAGTTACAAGGTTCAGGCTGCTTTAGTGCATGTTGAAGGTACTTGAGTGTAATAACGCTCACGTGTGCGGTGTGTGTGTGTGTGAGGTGTAGCGTGGTGTCAGTGTGTGGTGTTGGTGCTCTACACTGCTCACTGTAGAGTAGCTGATCCTCTCTTGCAGCTGCCAAGGACGTGTTGTGTTGCAATGAGTGTGAGAAGGTACAGCAGCCAATCAGACGTCACTTCATATGTGACCCTCCACGGCAAAACCAGTCGCTTGTCGCAAATGTTCAAGATTGAGTGATTATGTTTTCATGAAAGGGCATAAATCAAGCTTCAAAACGATACCTATATGGAATGAATGGGACGACATATGACTGAGATATCAACATTGAAAGGAGTCGGGTTTCTCCTGTCACGCCAAGTGAGAAACGGAGAAATCTGCCGTCGAAGTTGACTATCGCCGTAGCACTCACAGACGCTTGGTGCGGTCGCGGCTACGTTTGTATTTACGCTAGCCTACGCTGCATTCACAGCCACACGGATAGCCTACCTGCGTTAGGTTAACTGAACTCGGGAGACGGAGATGGATTCCGGAGAAATATCTTCACGCTAGTCAACCAGTGGATTTAGCGTAAATATTGAAGTAGAGCGGTCAAAACACAAACTTTTAACATTCTGCTGGAATTGAATTCCTCACCTCAAGAGAGTCACGTTTTTAGGATGGAAAGGGTAAGTTTTTCAGCCAAATTTATTCACAACAGTACAGTATAGACCTTCCACTGTTTCAAAACACTAACAACAAAAAATCCAACATTTTACCCCACGCAACATAAACGCTCGCTTTTCTCTGAAACCTCCGTTGTGACAAGCGACTGGTTTTGCCGTGGAGGGTTACATATGCTAGTGGAAAATGCCCAGTTTTGCTACAACTACATCACTATCAAACTGCTTACCAACTTGCACACACACTCTCATAAACACACACACACTTCCAAACACACACACTCCAGCTTCATGTGCTGCAGGTGAGATGAGGGAGTTGGTCAGTGCTCTGACCTGCTCGTGGTGCTTCCAGCGTCTGGTTCTCCATCACGTCCTGCATGAGCTTGCGTCTGCTCCAGTCGGAACCCACATCTTCACCCGGCTCGAGTCCTGGAGCACCGCTGTCTGTGCGGGAGATGAGAAACAGTCAGGTGGGGATAGGGACGCACTGATCCAACATTTTCACTTCCTATACCAATACCCGTGCTTCACGTCTGAGCTGATTCCGAGTAGTGATCTGACAGCAGTGTTTAATGAATGAGCTGTTTATTTCTCCGTGAGGAGGAGACTCTAATGGAAAGCGCATGTTGCCTTTTTTGACATGAACGTGTTTGGGTGAAGAGCAGCAGGTTTGTGTTCACATGAGTCAGTCTGTTTTTATTAAGGCGAGTTAAACTGCAGTGTGGATGTTGATGTGCGTGTGAGGGCTATTTTCTCTCATCAGCTGCCTGAAGCTCAGCCGGAGTGAGGAGACGGAGCTTTAATGGGCTGGAGGTGTGTTTAGTTTGCCGCTACTTCACTTACAGCTACAACAAACTGTGACAGGTCAGGTTTTATACGGAGGGATTAGTGATGTTAAAACAGCATCATCTTTAATCAAACAGACTTAAAACACCTCCATCAAGTTGAGGAACCAGCAGCAGTCCTCACTTTCCCACATTCACGCACTTTATTACACTCTTATAGTTCAGACGGAAGAGTTTTACTACTGCTCACTACCTGCTGCAGGAGATGAACTGTTCCAGCTCCAAGCTACTAGTGATTAACAGTGTGTAAGCTCCACTACAAACTGGTGTTTTAATATAGTAGCTACTACACTACAAGCTACAGAGTAAAAGTAGTAACTACATCCAAGCTGTTTCATCCAGTCATACTGAGGACAATCTCAGGGCGGAGCGTTTCCAGCGTAGTGCACAACATTTGAAGAAAAAGAGATGTTGCTGGTGAACGTTCCACTGCGTGATCAGAATTTTACCACAAAATAACACCATACATTTTAAGACAGAAGGCACGGGCCGTATAAAATCCCACCTCGGACTCTGGACATGGGATGTCACGATTGTAGATTTTGAGTGCACGATTATCATCTGGGAAATAATCACGGTTATCACGATTATTTCACAATGTAGACAATCACATTCTTTAGAGGTTTTTACCTTTTATTTACTGCTGTCTTTTTTTTTTTTTAAAAGACACAAAAACCATAAACAAACAATACTGTTCATAAATGGAACATAAACAAATGGATAGTGCCTTGTGGAACATGAATAATAATGTAAACAGTGATGCATCATAGTGAAAACAAAAATAAACAAAGTCTTTCTTTAGAATTAAATTTAAGCTCTTACACTTCTTTATCTGTTGGGTATCCATCAGAATATAGAATAACATTTTTTGATAAATGCATTTTCTGTATTTCTTCTTTCCTACTGATTACATTATAACATAAAATTGAGGTAAAAAAATCTGAGTAATTGAAAATGAAGAAATACTGAAGTTTTTGGTCATTTTGAACCAATTTGGCCTATAAAAGGAGCTGCTTTTGGCCTTTCTGGAAGAGAAAAGCTAACTACATTTCCCACAACCCCCTGCGCGCCCTTTGGCGCCGTGTCACAATAAAGCGTTGAGCGCACGTTACAGAATAAACTATGGAAAATCCATATCCATATGGGAAAGTCTCAATAAACGGCTGTATTGTGAGTAGAACGCTGGTTGTTGTGGTTATTTATCAGCTGCATATGCGTTGTGTCTGTAATAAAGGGGACGTGTGAGTGTTTTAGCGAGTAATGGCGCTATCGCGGGTGCTCGCACGCTCACAAACAGGGCACGTGTTTACATCGCAACAATGTAATTTATGGGGTTTTACGTGTTTACTTCTGTTTTGTGCACGGAATATCTCACGAATACTTTCACATACTGAGGGATCAGATCTTGTCTTGATCGCGCCTCTAACAACAACGTGCATCATTAATGAGCGTCCGTGTGAAACACAAGCGACGCATGCACTAGTGAGTGAAATGACTTAAACCAAGCTTCGATTCTGGAACAATTGCCTCCACCATTTTTTGTAATAGAATTATTCAAATAATCATTTCAGCTCTATGTGCGTGTGTCTGCGTCCGCGCCGTGCTGGACTTCTCTGTCTTCCTCCTCCTCCTGCTGCAGCTGACTATCCGGGCGCATTCTCGAGTTACGATGCATCTAAGAATTGATTTGTATTCTCTGTATGACAGACTTCAATGGCTTCAGTTTTTTCCTCTGCCATTGTTTAGCGCGGTCAAGTGAGCCGTCATTCGCTGATTGTACCGTGATTGTACTGTGTTTCTAGCACAAGTGCACCCCTGGTGGTGAAACGTTTTCGTTCCGGGCGAGTCCCGCCAATCTGTTGACAGCACTGTTATAATCTACGTTTTTAAGAGCGCCAACAGAAACACGGTGTTGAGGAGCCTTTACGATTAATTAACCGTGCTGTTTTAAATCGCGGTTAATCGTGAAATCGGTTAATCGTGACATCCCTACTCTGGACATGCCTGACACAAGCGCTACCTTTCACACGTACAATACATGCAGCAGCAAATATCAGCTGGAAATATTGGGCAAATCTAAACATCAGTACAGTGACTTTTATCAGTTGATTCTGATATGATTCTGGTATTATCGTACATCCCTAATAGTTAAGTTAGTAGTGCTGCTAATTTCAGCAGGTGTGAGTTTGAGTTCCTGTCGTCGGCTCAGTCTCGTCATGTCAAATGTGAGATCAACTCGTAAAGCAGCGCAGCAGCAATGTAACTCACGTAGATTTGCATCAGCAGGAAATTCCAGTAGGATTTTTGGACCAGAGTCAGCTCTGATATTTCTAGTATTCAGCTTCACACACACAAACAACACGAAGAACATTTGAAATGATGAATATTGTTGAAGGTTAAATTTCCTTCTGAATATAAAAAGATCAAGATAGCAGCAGAGAGAGAAAATCTGAACAGTCTTCTTTAAAATAAAGCTAACCTTCATCCTGACTGCTGCTACTCAAACCTCCCTCTCCATCTCCATCTCTGCCTTTATTTGGCTCTCCATCTTGCAGAACTATATAAGGCCAGGAGTATCGCGGTGCTTTACTACACTCCCACTATCATCGTAGGTGGAAAATAAAAATGAAACATGACTGTAATGCCACACACCGAGACCAGTGTGTAGAAGGACATATTTACTCTCCAACGATATACACTACTGTAGAGAGACAGAAGATGGAGTGAGGGGGGCTGAAGGAAGAGAGAGAGACGGAGTGAGACAGGAACAGTTTGTTCTTTTATTCCCCGTCTGTTTAATGAGCATCAGGCAGCGCCCGCTGCTGCTTTTTTGTTCTTTTACAGTCGAGCCGATGGGGTGGAGGAGGAGAGGTGGACACTCTTTCATGTGGCAGGCATTCAGGAGCGCAACCTCACCTCCATATGCAAGTCAAATCAGCTGCGGCGACGTTAGCGGTGCACATCACACGCATAATAAACACCGAGAACTAAAGAAAGGGTGCAGGGCCGAGCGGCGTCGCTAGGGAGGGTTAATGACTCTGTCCCTAAAGCAGAGAAGTTGTGAGATAGAGCTGGAGACGGACCACAATGTCCTTCTACACCAAAGAACCTGGAAAGAGCTAAATCCCTGCACCGGAAACATCAGGAACCTTAAGTTTACGTCATTAATCAGTGTGGGCTGGTGATGGTCTAGTGGTGAAATATCTCCCCAAAAATGACCAGCAGTTTAATATTAAACAGGTGAAAGTAGAAATGAAGCAGATGCTCTTACCCAGAGTGACTTCCATTTTCCTCATTTCAGGCACAGCCTCCCTGCAGCAATTTGAGGTTAAGGGTCTTGCTCAGGGACCCAATGAATGTAGTGCTGGAGGTTAGAGTCGAACCCTCAACCTACTGGTCTAGAGGCAAGTAGTGTTGACCACTAGAATATCAGCACTCCTTAACAAATAAAAGAAGGGCAATAGGTCAAGATGATATACATGTGGTGGTGGTCTAGTGGTTACAATGCTCGCCTCTGGACCATGAGGTTGTGGGTTTAAGTCCTACCTGAACTTCAAGTTGCTTAGGGGAGACTGTCCATGAAATTAGGAAGAATAGTAGTCGCTCTGGAGAAGAACATCTGCTAAAACCACATAAATATAATGTATCAGACACTCTCATCCAATGTTGATGGGATTAGAACAAGTGCAGGCCAGCACTACCACCGTCCTGGAGCAACTCGGGGTTAAAGGTTTGTAGTAAAACAGAGTTCGTCTCCTACCACTGAACCACATCCTCAAAATGTCTTATCATTGATGATGGAACTTGAACTCACAAGTGCAAAGCAGCATCTCCTGAACCGCTGATCCACGACCGTCTGGTTCTACACCAGTGGTATTCAAAACCAGTCCTGGAGGGCTGGTGTCTTGCAGGTTTTCCATCCTACCGGATTTCAGAACATTCACATCTGCTATCAGGTAGATCACCACCAGAAGAGACTGATGAGGTAGGATGGAAAACCTCCAGGACACCAGCCCTCCAGGACCTGAATTGAATACCTATGTTATACACACAACATACATACTTTGAACGCACGATCTTAGCCCAGACTGACCCCAAGGAGAACGCTGGCCGTCTCGACACTTAGCACAGACATTTTAATCCTTATCACGTCCCACTCAACACCAAACCTCTCATCAATATTCCCCCTGGTTAAAGCCACTCAGACTCATGTTCCTCTTAATTTCACCCTCAGCTGGACATGGCGCTGCTCCTCGTTGATCATTTCCACCACACAGAAGGAATTAAGCTGCTCACCTGGGGCTTTATTACTGAGGCTCTTTGTCATGTCCCTAATTAACGGGGGCCACACGGTGGTCCTGAGAGAGCAGTGAGAACACCACCGCAGCCCCAACAGAACCAAACACCTTCTCCTGAGGGACTCGCTTCTTTCCTCTTCTCTCGTCATCCCAGTTTCCTTCTGTAACGCCAGCAAGGTCATTCAGGCTGCTCATCCATCACCTCATTTAAAACTCTCACTTCTCCTTCCTCACTCACACTGCGGCTTTAACCGGTGATAATTAACTCCAGACTGCAGTGTGCTACTGGTAGTGAGCTGCTGCTGATGTTCTAGTGGTGTGGTACTCTGTTCTGGAGCAGGAGGTTGTGGGTTTGAGTCCGGCTCTGTCTTTTCTCCAAGCAGAGGTGAGTTGGAAACACCAAGGGTGGTGGTGTAGTGGTCTGAGTAACTGAAACGCTGTGTTGATGATCATAAGATTGGGGATAAAATACAGTGACCCAAGTTGGGCACCTGAACAAAACACTTAACCCCAAGTCGCTCCAGAGAGATTGTCTCAGATGCCTTGGTCCTCTGGATGAAAAGGTTGTGGATTCAAATCCTACCTCTAGCACTACCACTCGGCCCCTGAACAAGACCCTTAACCCCAAGTTGCTGCAGGGAGACTCTAACATTAATTAGGGGAAGCAATTAGCCCCAGATAAGAGTGTGATAAACGCTGGAGAAGTGAGATGTAGCACATCACTCTCCGGCATCAGTCCGGCGGTGCGCATGTTTAGAGCTCAGCAGTGTGCAAGAGCAGCATGACTGGTATGAAAGCAGGGCATGCAAGGACACGGCGAGACGCAGGAGAGACACAAGCACACACAAAA